>JARGYA010000440.1:0-108916 GCA_029204335.1 Mycena vulgaris
TCCTCTCACCGCTGCATAGTTCCAGAATGTTGTTGTTACTGATGTCAATGGGAGCGCTCCGTCCAATGATCCTCGGGCCGCCGCCTTGAAGCATATGCACAAATCAGGCTCCAATTATATCGAACTACCACACGACCGTAAACCTGCTAACGAGTTCAAGAATCCGACACTGTTTCCGATGATGTTTCCCACATTATTTCCCTTACGGCCTCGGTGGCCTTGAAGATGAAGCTCGCAAGACTCCGCTTGGGTTAAAAGGCACATCAAGCATTTGTTCAACTTGAATGATCGTCGCTTTCAAGAACACTATTTCTTCCTGTTCACTGCCTTCAAATGGTCCAGCATCGGGCCCTCTTACTTCACACGAGTCTCAAGTCAAACGGGCCAATTTTGACTACATTGCGGTGCAATTTGGCACCGTATCTCTTGCACTATTCACACTGTTGCTGAGCGTGTCGCAAAGGGTGACAATGCAACAGCCAACTCTGCAGAAGAACGCCGTGTACTGCGGTCATGAAAGAAGTCAACATGATCAATGCTTATGTCCCGGGATCGGCCCAGTCGAATTAGTAATGAGGAACGAGATTAGAGCTTTAATGGGGCAAAGGGATTTTGACGCAACAGTGACGTTGACGCTTGCAGCGTCAGTCTCAGCGTCAGTTTGCGTCAGTCCAAATTTGGGCATATGTTGAACTGACCTTATATGGTCTCTCTCACCTCCTATTTCCGTATTCACAGTCCCTGGGTATGAATTGAGCCTTCGCCGTCGATTCATCCTTAATATTGAGCAATAAGGCCGTCAAAGACATAAAAATCAATTTCTTGTAGCGTCAATCTGCGTCAGTCTGCGTCAACCAAACAGCAGTAAACACTGTGCAGCGTCAGTCTTCAGCGTTAATTCAGCGTCAAACGGCACTTTGTTGCGTCAGTCTAAAAATTTTCAGCGTCAGTCAGCGTCAGTTAGCGTCAGTCCAGCGCCGTGACACAACGGCAGTGTGACCTATCCGCGTCAATCTCGGCGTCAGTCCGCGTCGTTTCGTGGCAATTCTGCGTCAGTTTCGCGGCAGTCTGCAATGGTCCTGCCCGGCAGTCCGTGTCTGCAGCATTTCTACACTAGTATTTCATTTTCTTGACCATCCCCAGCACCGCTACCGCCATTCCCAATTATGAACTTTCCAGGGAAGTATGCTACCGACCTCGATCAAATTGAACCATGCCGTGAACTTACACCTCTCCCTCCAAGTGAGCATGAGCTTGAATTATGTGAGCTGCGGCCTACTTAATAATTTGGGGACCTTGTGGTAGGTAGGTAGTATTACACGGCCGGTCCCGCTAGGAACGCCGGTTTCCAGGAGGTATCTAAGTGCACATGTGCAAGTACACTATTGCCCCTGGGCCTCCGTAGCCGAGCTCACGGTTGCAGCCTCATGACTCGCCGCAGTAGATCTAAAGGAATAAAGTTAAACGGAAAAATGGGGGCCGGGCAGAGTAGATCAACCACTATTTAAACGAAACACGGGAGTAGCGTAGGAAATTTCGAGGATATAGGGGTCTATTTCGCACCGAGGCCAATGTTGGAGTCTGGAGTAAATCATGGTCTTTACGAACTCCGTGTTCGATTTTTTGCCATGCGGCGTTGAAGGTCTGGAGAGTTGGAGAATAATTTAGTCAAAATGTTCCGCGTAGCCGCACGAGCTCGTTTGAGGATGTGCAGGTCATTAGAGCATGTTCTGGTTTTTTCGATCTCACTCTTGCAGAGTCTACAAAGCCTATCCGCATGGGCACTGGTTGATACGCGGGATCCACGTAACGCAAAACTTCAACGGATAGAAAAAAGGATCGAGGTTAATGCCTCTCGGTTGCTTCTGTGTTATCACCATTGTGAAATAGTGCCATATTTTGGAAGTCACTTGCGTCGGGGGTTTGTCCTTCTTGAGGTTCTAGTCTTCCATGAAGTAAGTATAGTTTGTCTGACGAGTCGATTTGCATCCTTTAACCAATCCAGCATGAACCTTTTCACCCACTTTAATGTAGTTCTTGACGTCCTTCAATTGAGGTGCTGTCGTTCAGAACCAGTGCAGGGCAGCAGAATGGTAGTCTTGAGGGCAGCCTTGGTCCATACTTAGATCTTTCACCCATGGCCAATAGTTCAAGTGAGCTATCGAGAGCCGCGCGGGCATAGTGCTTCTTGTCGAGTCCAAGAAATAAACCAGTATTGATTCAGACGATTAGGAGGTGTCGTACTCGAAGCAGCATTATCCCAGTTCGGTGAATAGGCGGCGCGATCATAGAACGACGATGTAGATTAAGCATTTGACGATGAAAATGTGTGCTGACTCACTCAGTTCGACTCAGCGTCAAAGCACCGCCACCCTGCGTCAATGTCTTTGACGCGATTCTGAAACTTTTTTTGAGATGCAGCAACCAAAAGACAGTGAGCCTTTTGTATAACAGCATAGCAAGTGCCAAAACTGCTGCCTTTATTTTCCAAATGAGTTATTTCTCAAATAGCCCTCAGCCTGGGTAGATACACCCTAGGTATCCTCACGCCCTCAAAACTTGGTCTGTGGGACGCCAATTGCTCACGGAAACTCAACAGACTAATGAGAAAGAATTGCAGGTGCAATATCTACCGTCTAAAGCTACCCACATGGTTCCATATCTCTGTTTGTGTCGAATTTATTCAAGAAGGGTGCAGAGCGAAATAATTTGGCCTGAAATGGGGCTCGTCGTTGGCCTTGGAGTTCAAATTTCGGTTGAATTAGAACATTGATCTTTATCTCTTTAACTCATCCCCATTTCTCATCCCGCATTTATTCTCTGGGTCCACCTGACTGGTAACAACTCAACATGAATAATCATCTCAGTACTCATCCACTGTGGGTTATCCCCGCGGCTCGTTCTCCCTAGACTCGAACCAGTCGCTATGAGAAAATGTCGACACTGAGACTCTGACGATGACTACGCCCCTCCCCAGCCCAAACGCCGCCGAGCAGAGCCCAAAAACACAGTCCCGAGCCCGCCCATATCCCCGATGAAAGAAGTGCTCAATCACAGCCCGCCGCGGCCCTCGACCCCGGAGACAGAACCAAACCCTACACCCCTGCCATCTCTTCCATCGATGTTTGGGTGATCGACGCCCCCCGCGGCCTCAGGCAGTCGTCTCCTCCCATCGGATACTCCCCCCGGGCGTGCACCACCTCCCGCTTCCTCTCCAATGTCGTCTGTCTTCGATTTAACACCTGTGAAGGAGTCTCGGGGGCGTCCTACGTGCACCCCGGAAACACGCGAGCTCACCTCGACAATCCGACGTCTGGGTACAGCTCAAGATACACCGAGCCGTGGGGCACACGAAAAGGCCGAGGCAGAGCTCAAAAAGAAGAAGGCGGAGGGAGCCGCTGGACGGGCACAAGCGGTTGAACAGGAGGCTGCTCAGAAGGCAAAGGCCAAGGCTGCCGCAGAAAACGAATTGGCTACGACGGCTGCTGCTGAAAAGAAGCTTTCGGATGCTCATAATATTCTCAAGGCTCACCGAGTAATAGCCGACCTCACGAAAACGACCGCGGACGGCGGGTACAGCTTCAAAGACCTCAATGAATTCTTCGAGAGCACGTTTAAACCCGGCGGAGACCGGTACCAGCAAGTCTCTGCCAAGCTTTCGCGCTGGGTTCACGGTCATGGGCCAGACTTTGCAAGGGGCATGTTTGCCCGGTCCACTCCTGCCAAAGAGGAGTACATTTCGGGAGAGCTCGCCGAAATATATCAACGCGAAGGCCGCGCCATCCAAGATGTCTTGACACGGAACTCTACGACGACCGTGATGGAGCTTTTAAAGGTCTTTTCTATGGAGAAGCTCGCTGGAGAGCTCGAAAGGGCTGTGCCATGGTTGTGGAAGGCGTTAGTCGTCATATCCGAGCCCGATAATTACACTCGTCAAGAAAGTGATGGAGAGGCGCGAAGAGACAAGGGCTTGGTGAGCTCGAGTCAGAACAAACAGTTTATTTCGACTAACTGGTCCTACGCAGGTCTTCACCACTATCTGCGCGCTGATCAGTGTCATGCGCTCTCAAAAAGCGAACAACTTCCAGCTTGTCATTGGTCTATTCCTACTAGGTGTTGGAATTACGAGTACGTGCTCGCACTTACCACCCAATTTGGTCTTTTACGGTGACACCTGAAACTCACTTTTATATGCTATCGCACACTGTACCTTACCGCTCGTGCCTTTCATTTCGCTTTATTCGTGCTAATTAGTTCCCGCTCTTCATGTATTTAACTCGTAGTTATTTGTTGAATCCCCTGCGCGTTTGCGAGGGTCTTCTGCTAATCCCGAGTAAAGGCCGTGGTTACCTTTATTTCAACACTAGGTTCAGGGGCCTCCAAGCGAGAAATGGAGGTTCTTGCTCACGCGGGTTTGTCAATATCTTACACATCCATCACCAGCCACGTCAAGAGCCTGTCAAAGGAGGGGATGGATCGCGTTCGCGAGATTGTGAAGACGTCGATGTGTCAGATCGTATGGGATAACCTCAATATTGCATTCCGAGTTGCCGCCGAGCGCTCACTTCGATAATGGAACGACTGCCACGGTCATACCTGTATTCGACCCCGCCACAGGCGGTCACGCTGCGCACGGCACTTTGCCGTTCTCGATGAAACCACCACGGGAAGTTCACTCCCTGTCCTCGACTGGACCGCAGAGGATGCTCTTCCCTCCCCGCAGGGTGCAGCGTAGCTTTCGACCAGTTGTCTCTGGCAGCTGAAGCGCCTTGCGCTCGAGCACATCCCCGGTATATCCGAAGCGCTGAAGAAGCAGCTCGAGGAGTGTCCTGTGGTCAATCAAATATCCCTTCACACGTCCGAGCAGTATCCGGTACCAGCGATGAATTTGGACGAGTCGAGCCTTGAAGGGACGCTCAAGGTCTACATCACGATCCTCCGCAGTATGGGGCTAGACGAAGAGGCGCTGGAGGCTCACGGCTTGATGTTTGACGACGGAGACCTCTTGACAGATTCACTGAAAGAGAAGGCGAGTATTTTGCCTCCTTGCAGTTACCCCGCTGACTGCCGCTCGTTCTCAGATCGAAACTGCTCGAAGGAACAGCACGACTCAGATTGCAGGCATGCGTGGATCCGTTCGCCGCTGGGGGCTCTTCCACGGCGAGATGGCAGGGGGAAGACTTACTGTCAACGAGCACTGGGGAAAGCCGAATTCGCTCTGGGCTGGTGGCCTCTGGTGGTGGGAGCACAACAAGCTTCTCAAGAGGAAGCCAATCACCGCTGGATGGTCTGGCAAAAAAGCGACGCCGTGGAAGCCAGCCCACGAGCTCATCCACATCTCACTTCCTGCGCACATCGTTGATGGGTTCCGGATCTATTGCGGGAATGACGACCTTGAATCGTGGGTGAAGACTGCGACGATGGAAGAGTTCAATCGAGTGGTCCAGATAGTATTTGACAAGTTGTTTTCGACGGCGGCGGTGGAAGAGCTGCGCGCTCGAGACGCAAGTGACTAAGGCTCCAACCGTTTCTGTGTGTAAACGTTTATACACGGTTATAACCGTTTTCGTTTCCGATTAGTGTAGCCAGGACAGTACACGGTTACAAAACCGTTTATAAACGGTTTAAACGATTGATATATACCGTGAAATTCGGACCGATGTGGACGTCAAATTGAAAGCCGATCTAGTCGGTATTCGGCTTAACCGCAAAGTCTTTCATTCGGGCGCTCTCGGAAGCAACAATCCAGCAGTTCCACATCTGTACACCTTGCGCCCTGGGTATAAATTGTGACCGTCAATGACCTGTCACCTGACATGGCAGATTGTCTAATTTCCTTCCACCATCATGGCTCAGAGGAACCCGGGTTTGGCTCATCACACGTCGTTGCACTCTCGAAAGGTGTCTATGTAATCGCCTTATTGATGGTACCAATGGACAAACATAGGCCCGCATCGAGTTCGGTAAGCACGTGTCTTTCTGATTTTGACGCGTGTATTGACACAAGATGGCCGATAAAAGGAGGCGATGTTGATCAAGATGTGGATCAAGGCCGGATTCCTCAAACGCGCGTTTTTGGCCTGCGGTAGAGGCTAGTTTTTGGGTTGTTTTACAGTTGACTTCAAATAACAAAATTGGATTTTGTACCGCCCAAAAAATAACGTGTATAATCGGTTATAAACGGTTTTAACCGTTTACATACCGTTTTCGTTTAGTGTACCCAGATGTGTACACGAAAACTATTTGATTGGAGCCTTACAAGTGACCGTGACATCACGCTCGAGAACGCCATTCTCTACAATCGCGACGCGCTGTTTTACATCGAATTCATCCAAGCAATCAAGAAGGGTGACATAGGCCGCGTTCTCAGCGTTCTCAGCATCTGGATGGTCATGATGCGGACTCCCAAGACTATGCCGCGGTACACAGACGCGATGTTGGAGACACTCGTGCGCTTGAAGGTGGATTTATTGCAAGAACACCAGAACTTCTGGGCGAAGATCATTTACACGGCGAAAGGCACCAACAAGAGCTGGGAATGGCTTGCAATGATCACCGTGTGCATATTCACCCTGCGCGACGCGATGCGAACAGTGCAAACTGCCTTCAAGATCCCTGCATACGGTGAGAAGCACAAGACCCCAGAAATCAAAGACGAGGTTGCTCTATTGGCCACCGCTCTTGAGGCCGAGAAGATCCAATCTTTCGTCGCTCACCGGCCCTCTAACGACCACGTCGCACCTGTGCGGGATCTGATACGGGAAGGCTTGCACTATGCCAATAGCAAGAGGGCCCTTTGGCGGTTTACTCGGGACACGCGCAAGGCCGAGAAGCGCGGTTACGCTGCGAAGGAGCCAAACGGTACGGAGGATGCGGAGGAGGACGATGGGGAGGGGCAGGAGGAGGATTACGCGCCGACAGAGGATGACTTACGTGCTGACGACGAGGAGTTTTTTGATATGGAGCCCGAGGAGCTGCTATCCCGCGCGATGGACGTGGTAGATGATATGATGGCCACGTAAATTTAATAAAATATTTAATACAGCTACAGATGGTCAAAGTGAAGGAATATAAGGTGCAGAAGGTAACTCGAGCTTCTCATGTCCTGGAATGTCGTGCAGAGCACTGAGAACGTAAAGTGTATGGTCAAATATCTTCTGCAAATAATCAGCGTCGTCATAAATCTGCGAGCCGGGCTCGTTATATTGCCGGGCATTGTTGAAGAGTAAGTGCCAGTCTGCCCTGTACGCGCCGAGAGTCTCGTAGTGGGTCGGCTTCTGCGAAAATGACTTGATGTTTGAGATAGACATTGGCTCTGCAATGTCTACGTAGTAGCGCGGGTGGGCATAAAATACCGGTAAGAGTTGGAAGGTTTAGAAGTAAAGAAGAGATGTACATTTGACCGTGGAATTTTATAAAATAGCTTGCAGATCTGGCGAGGTTGTTTGGGTTTGGGGGGTTTTTTTATTTTACGAGTCGAGGGTGGCGGTGCGGGCTCGTGTTCCGCTAATACCGCATTGTGGCACCCGTCGAATACGATGACGAGGCGGGAGCGCAAATCCTTCCATGCGGCGGCGTCCAGAGTTTTCTGGGTACGTTCTGCGGCTTCGAGTTCTCGGGCAGCTTTCACGTGATCGGGGAAACGAAGGACAACCTCCTCGATGGCCTGGATCACAGTATTGCCAAATCTGTGTGCTTGGCTCCAGCGGGTCTGTTGTAGAAGGGTGTCGACGGAGGTAATGAGGCGTGGGCGCTGGGCAAGAGTGTCCACAACGTTGTCAGCAAGTATGACACTCCCAGTAATGAAGTGCTGATTCGGGTATTGCTCTGCCACGATCTCCTTCCGGACGAGACGCAGCTTCTCGCGAACTGCAGCCTCCAACTCTGGTGTGCTCTTCTCTCTGCGGCCCGTTTTGATATTCTGTCCTCCTACCAATGCAACATTAAGGTTGTTCACGGTTCCATTTTTCCTCCCATTTTTTGTTCCATTTTTCATTCCATTTTTTGTTCCGTTTTCCAAATAAATATATCCGCATCAAACAGGGTGGGAGACAGGCTTTTGTTATGCCACGCACGCACGTATGAGGCCCCCTGAGATGTCCCGTAGGGATCTGAACTACACAGGGATGTAAACCTAAGTAAAACGAAAAAAGGAGTGCAAAAAGGGAGAGAAAAATGGAGCTTTCGTCGGGGGGTTTCACAGTTCACTTTTTCTGGCCATTTTTCTCTTCCCTCTTTTCTGCCGTTTCATGGATTCTGCACCTAGACACTTCGGTTCTTCCATTTTTAACACTTTTTACATCACTGAATTGAAAAGGGAAAAAATCCCAAGCAAAAACCAAGTAAAACCAAAGATCCAGCAAAAAATGGGGGGGAAAATGGGAGAAAAAAGTGAACTGTGAACGACCCTATTCTCCACTCGAAACTTCTCTGGCTCGCAGTTATCGCAGCACGGCCCCTCTGGAACCGCAAATCCCAAGCTTTCTGTAGAGGTGTAAGCGCAATGCTGCTAGTAGTAATGAAAGAACCTCACTCTTGTCTTTGTTTCCAAAGAACCTATTCCACGGAACACGCCGACATGCCTCTGTTACTATATACTCCAGCAAGTATTTTCGGTCGCGTCTCTCGAGGGGAGACATGGCATGCTTGGTGCGTTTGCGCCGCTTTGCGGGCGGCGCTTCCTCTTCTTCAGACGCGTCCTGAACTGCCGCTGCAGCATCTCGGTCCACCTGCACTCCGTCCTCATCTTCAGGTTCCGACTCTGGCTCCGAATCAGAAGAGTCATCTTCCTCCTCACGGCGCATAATATCAAGCTCGATGCAACACCGGGAGTACATTGCCTTGGTGATGTAAAGTACGGCCTCGCCTCGCTTGGTGTGGTCACGTACACACCGTCCGAGCTTTTTAATCAAGGACAGAAAGGTACGTGGCCGCATCCACATTATGACCCGCAGAATCTAGCGGAAGTCCATCCCCTGCGGTGGAGTAAGCCATTTATTCTCAACACATGCTGCGCACTTACTAGGCCCAGAGCACCTGTCGCAGGTACACCACGCATCGTGCCATCGTTCAGCCCATCTTGAATACGGTGCTTCCATTCGTCGTCGATTTCTTTGTGATAAAACTCAAATATCTTGACATCGATCCCCTCAGCTGTGTTATCCCGCAGAAAATCCTGGAGCTTTTCGGCATCCTGACGCCCGTTGACATAAATCAAGGTCTGCAGGAAGTCCTCGGGCTCTTCGAAGTTCTCCGGAAACAGCGTGATAAGGTCAGCAAACAAGTCCGGCTCGTGCTGTAGTATGCGGACTGCTAACGATACATTTAGCTTCTCGTTTGAGGCCTGGACCCGTGCGATATCCTCCCCTAGGTCGAGGTAGCGCAGGATGTCTTTAATGACATCGTGGGGTGCGGTCGCAGTCGCGGCAAGTACTCGTCATCATCAAAAGTAAATACTAATCGGCTTATTACTTCGTAACCCATGGGCCAATCCCAACTACCTTTCACCACCATATGCCCTGGGGTATTGGCTATTACTTATTGAAGTCTCCCCATAAGAATCATTGCATTGGGTGGTACAGAGCCATTGCAACATCGGCTGTGCGGCCCGAGATCAAGACAAACATCAATTATCTGGCCAAAAGCGCCGGAAAGAAAATACAGGAAACCATTCCAATGACAAATCAACCTTGTAGTAGGCACTCACCTATCCCCTCTGCCCCTGACAGGGTCCATCTTGTCCACAGCACCACATGGTTATCACTCCAAGCCCTCAGCATCGAAACCACATGGTGTGTGAGAACCAGTACAATAGGGTGATTTTTGGGTGGGCAGGGCAATAATCATGCATTGCAGATAATGTCCTTTGCCCCCTGGAAGCCACCCACCGGGTTTGACTCCAATGCGGCGATGAATGCAGGCAGACGAGGTCGATCAGTCATCAGCAGAATGTTGCCTGATCTGACAACGAAAATTTGGGCCTTTCCCGCACATATTCCACAACATTTAGCAGCTTAAACTTGTCTGGCGTGTTCTCAGGATTCATATACATCATTCCGAATCCTTTCCCTACGAGGAGACAATGTCGCGAGCCTTGCATTTGAGTGTTTGAAACAAAATCACACATCAACAAATCGATCAATTTATTGACGACATGCCGGGGTCGGCACAGCGGTGGTCAATGCAAAAGGTGGTTATTACTCCCCACTGAACATGGTCATGCAATTTGGTTCAAGAATTTCGATATACTATGGGCGATAAGAGGCAATTAGTATTTACTTTTGATGATGACGAGTATTGGAGTCCCGGTAGGCAGCCGGGCGGCAAGCTGGACGATTTTTGCGATATTCTGGCCGGAAATCGTCCCCTCCCCACTCGCAAATACAGTGTGCTTCGTTGATAACAAGGGTCATTATGTTGGTGGTGAATAAAATGTTGTTCAAAACTTTCTGGTGGAATTGCGTGCTGAGTGCCATTTCTGGGCCTACGAGACCGACACGGAACTTGTTATTGCCAAGGTCCTGAGAACGAAATGTAAGATGGCATATCTGGATGGCTGTTCCCGCACCGTCAGAAGTTGCTCTAGATTTTCGCTCTTGGATGTGATTGCGGCTGCAGGTATGTTTTTCTCATTCAAAGTCTTCGCTTGGGCCTCCAGGAGCCCAACCAGGGGTCCAACAACGAGAACGACCTTTTGGCAGTCCTCTGAAGTATTGCCAGGCTGCCAGTGGTAGAACAGGGCATACCAGAAGGCAACTGTCTTGCCGCCGCCCGTTGGGACATCTAGAAAAGTGCTGACCCCTCTGAGAATATTCTGGCCGGCTTCCTCCTGGTGTGGATGAAGGGATGGGAGACCAAAGACATCGCAAAGGGTTTCCGCGGCGATTTTAAGTCGTTCTGGGTCCAGTATCGCGACGCACTGGTTGAACATTTCAAGTTTTTCAGTGAGAATATGGGTGAAAAACTTCCTTAATTTTTCGCACTTTTTTCACTGAAAAAGGGAGTGAAAAATTTAAAACATTTTTAGGACTTTTTGATTGCAAGGTGAAATTTTCGAAATAAAATTGTAAAGTACTGAAAAACTGTTAGATTTTTCATCTACTTTTTCAGTGAAAAAAGCATGTAAAATGAAGGAAATTTTTCACTAATATTTTTACTGTAAAATTCAAAATGCTCAACCGGTGACGGGAGTGAAAGGCATGTAGTTGCCCCTATTCCCCTGAGCCAAACAAGATCGGATCAGCCAGGGGTTAAAGTTGACTGCTTTAAAATTCATAAGGCCCTCCGGGCACCCCTGGCACCTCTTAGAGACTTAGCTACATACTCTAAGTGAAAGGCCTAGAGTGAGGTCTCGGAACTTACCGCATGATCGAGAAAAACATTAGTGCTTTCTGAGGCGCCGGTAGGGCTGTTCGCCATAACCGTGGCCACGGTTCCACGGCATCCGTGGCACGGCTACCGTGCCGTGCCATCCGCCATTTTGGCATACCATGCACGGCACGGTCACGGCACGGTTCTGACCGTGTTAGGCCGTGGAAACACGGCCGCAACGGCATCCATCAAATAACTATCTGTCGGCATATCTAGTGGCCATGAGATACTACGGCTACACACGGCTCATGGAGGCATCAGCAGAAACACCGAAAGGGTATCTCGGTTGGCGGCTTAACCCTCTGAATGGCTGACGGCATCACACGTTGTTGCTTGTTTGGACGGTCGCGCCTGCCTTACACCTTTACATCTAAGTCCCTTCGACGCATCTCGACGCGCCAAATTACCTGAGGCCCTATGAGATAAGCCTACAGCTTTGTTCAATTCCTCAAACTATAAAACCCTCGAGAACAGTGCCAGTTGGACTCAGTCCCTATCCGTGCGCATGCAGGCCCGTATGACGGCTGCATTGGTATCCATGGCACAGGTACCTTGCGTCGTCGAGCGGGGACCTTCCAGGGGTGCATATGTACCTCAGGCAATGGCAGACAGTATTTTCTCTTTTTTCTTTTATCCTTTTAGTTATAGCCAGGAACTCGTCTCTAGTATATATTGCACGCACTCGAGTCGCCTCTCCTCAGAATTCCGCTACATATGTCTGCGCGAAGACTGAGTTACTTACTATTTCGCTCTCGTGCACTATCCATCTCACTCTAACATATTCTTTCGACGAGCTCCGCAACTGCTACAACTTGCCGCGTGAAGATTTCACCCTTTGTGATCCAGTTCAGTGGTGAGTTGCACACAAGGCACAATTCCCGAATCTTTTCTGTCTTGCTCGTGACTTGATGATTGTCCCTGGTGTGTGGATTCTCTCTGGAACTTGATCTACAGCTCAATTTCTCATTTCCAGGGTCTGCTGTTGCAGTAGAACACATTTTTTCAGGCGGTCGCGACACAATTTCGCTCAGACACGCGAGTTTGAAGCCGGAGACGATCAGGACCTTAATTCTGGTCAAGAAACGTCTCCGCCTGGCTCGCAGCGCAATTCAAGAGATTCTGGGCTAGCTAAAAATGTTGTAAACACCGTTCTAATGCTTTTTTCCCAACCGTGCCAACCCGTGTAGCCGTTTACGGCCGTGCCGTAGACCGTCCCGTCCCGTCCAACGGTTTGAAATTCATTTTACGGGCCGTGCTTGAGACGGCCGTGCCGTGTAAAACCCGTCGATTCCACGGCCGTGGCCGTCACGGCACGGCGAACAGCCCTAGGCGCCGGAAAAGGAAACGGTCTAGACCGCGGTCTCGGAACTTACCGCACGGTCGAGAAAAATACATTAGCGCTTTCTGAGGCGCCGGAATAGGAAACAGTCTAGACCGCGTTCTCGGAACTCACCGCACGATCGAGAAAAATACACTAGCGCTTTCTGAGGCGCCGGAAAAGGGAAGGGCCTAGACCGCGGTCTCGGATCACATGATCACAGATAACGTGATATCTGACTTTGGGAATTTTTGGACGTAGAGTCGTAGACCTGGTCCCTAAATCGGTACCAGGAATTTGGAGAACATGGAGACTCTTAGAATTCTACCCTCTAGAGAACTGTCTATTCAGAGTTTCGAAAGAAGCAAGTCGGTCACAGAGGCTCGCTCGCAAAATGACAAGTTTTTTATAAATCTCGGCAACTTCCGACTGTACTAATTTGGCGGATTATTTTCCAGTCCCTATCGGGTGCTGATCAAACTACCATCTTTGATCTGTGCACTTTTCTGATAGGACTGGTTCGAGTCTACGTTCTCCCAGAGGATTGCTCTGATTCACCACATATTTGCGGACTTCCAAAACGGAAACTCTGTCTCTGTTCACGCGGGGTTGGGCGGGGAACTGCTTGACTTGCCGACCCGCTGATAAAATTACGTGGGTTGGAAATATTGAAATAACAATAGCTGGCGCGGACTGTGATTGCCTTGCCATCGTTGATTCAGATATGATACGGGGATGTCTGCCACTATTCTGAGGATTTGCGCTGTATGTGGCAATGACTGCGTCAACGACTAAGCGACAAACGGCAGTGTGACAATTGCTGCGTCAATCAGCGTCAATGTAAAATTTCACCGCGTCAGTCTGCGTCAATCGAAACGTCACAACGTCACTTTCGCCCCTGCCCCTGGTGTTGAGCCATTGAGAGTCACTTTGTTATCACCGTTCTTAATTTGGAGTATGCGACTGAACTTGTCAACGGTGTCCGGAATAAATGACTCAGTCTTTCGAGTCGCAACTCCTCCCACCGAATCCTGCTTATTTATTCTGGAAAGTGATGAAAACGGCGAAGACCCGTGTAAGAGATCAGCTCGGCAAGACTCAATGAAGTGCCAAATGGTGTGGGACACCCACATGTACTCGGTTTCCCATCTCAGTGTGCATCGTCTTACCGTACATCCCCAAATAAATATGCATTACTATGCGTCATTCTGGAACAAATCAGTCAGTTCCACATGATTATGGGACAGATCCGGCTGGCTAAGTGCTTCCCCTTCAATCCAAGCGAGATCCAATGGCTATCGCTTCCCAGTTGCAAGTACTGAAAATATTATGTTCGTTATCCTTTAACATATTTGTAACATACAAGGAGTTCCGCCCCATCTCTGACTCACTATAAAATCCATGTATGCCCGCGTCGCCTGATAATATGTACATACGAGTAGGGTGCTTAATGCTGATCGAAAACTCAACAAGTGCACATAAATGACCGGGAATGTCGCAATAATGGGCGGTGAGCAACTCGAAGCTCCCACATTAACCAGAGAATCATCTATGAGCTCCCTCCGACGGATCTCTTGCAAAACCTGTGAACATCTCTGCAATTAGCTTCCGAGACCTTATGATTGTCCTTGGCGAGAGTTCACCTCAATTCGGTTCTTGAGCACTTTCATTTCAAACAGGCAGCGCAATATGGGGATCGAATATCCACTCAGGATGTCCCATATGTTGAACCAGGGGCGGAGTGCATTACGGAGGTGCCGTTCGCGAATATATGAGACTCTACGCTGGAGGCTATGCAAGGAGCGGATTAATTTTGGGACCGGTAGTGATGCATTGCCAGTATACGTACCAGTGGAACACATCGGTAATTTATGGCTGAGTAGACGGGCTGAAAACGCCTGCGATGATAAATCCATGGAAAAGTCGCTCCGTCGCTTCCAAGTTTGCCTCTAGCGTTTTGCAAAGCCTTGGAGGGAAAGCGAACCAGAGAACGAGGATGACGGTTATGAGCGTGAAAAATCCTATCAGCGTACAGCGCAGACATGGGAGCCATCGGAGTGTGTGCGCTGCCATGCTTACGACAGACTGGCAGTCGGCGGTAATTTGAAAAGCAGGGGTAAGTAGGTGGCATGGCTTATCTGTTATGATTCCTTCGGGAGTTCATGGAGGTTATATGTTGTGCGGGAGGTCTCGGCCATCTACAGCTCTTGGGGCCCAGATCCTATTCATCCTATGCAACATAGGATAGACTTGGAAAGCTGTTGCTGATTCACGCCAACCGACAAGCATCAATGGTAGAAGCCAATCAGATGCGACCGGTAGCCGCACAGATTATTACCATGGGTGGTTGCGGCTTTTATATAAAGCTCCGGAAGGGTCGAGACGGCCCGAGTCAGATACAGCAGAGAGGCCACAGAACCCGCAAAATATATCATCCAGGCCCTTCGTATGTGCCTGGGTCTCCGGTTATAGGTGCTGGAGCGCTTACTTATTTGGAGGATACTCAAGGCATGAGCACATCAGCAGTCATATTTCCTCCCATACACCACGGGCTGACACAATCTCTCCCGCATTACTCAGCTTTCGGGAAGGATCTGTTTGTATCTGCTGTCGCCGGAGGAACGCGTCGTGCCTGCACGTGCCGTGGGGGGCTGTGAAATGATGGGCACCGCCACAGCGTAAACCTCTCCTTGTAACTTCTCTCCACGGAAAGACAGTTTTGTCACGCCGGCATCTCCCGTTGATGGCGATGGATTGGGTCTCGCTTAGAACTGGATCTCACACGTGCTAGCTAAATATACCTCCGTCGGCCGTTACTGACCGCGTCCCGCCAGATCGGGCCTCGCGTCGCTGATCGCGGGTGCCGTGCTCACCGCCGTCTCGGCGCTGGGCGTGGCAGCCCGCTCCATCAATTTTCAAATTCACCGCCTCGTCGACGACCCGCCATCACCAGCATACACCCTTGCATTCCTCATCTGCCTGCTGCCCGTCCTTGACTTCTGTGCCCCTGCTGCCTGGAAGTACCTTGAGCGCGCTGGTCTTGTTTCCCCTATGGCGACTACAGCGCGCATTAGTAGCTCCGAGGTGGCAGCGGCGGCGCAGCGGGACATGCTGCTCTTCCCGACAAAAAATGGCGGCTCTGAGGAACGTACCATGTGAGTATGTATTCGTCGTACGGAATCCTATGATGCTAATCTTTGATTCAGTAACGGCAAGACACAAGATCAGTTAAAGGAAATGTGCCGCGACTACGGCCGTGCTGTTAGTGGCAACAAAACACAACTCAAAGCACGGCTTCATGAATATAGTGAATGTTTTTGTAATGATCCTAACAGCCGGTGCGCCCAGAAAATATTCCGTAATTTCTCCAGCCAATGTTATGCTAGTAATTTATTGCCCGTGAAACGCCGTAGCCACAAAGGTCCCCAAGAAGGCCCCAAGAAGAGCCAACCCAAACAGTCAGCCAACCGAAGAGCGGCCATAATTGACACGGAACGTGTTACTGAGCGCTCGAAAGACACTCGGACTGCAGATGAAATGAAGGACCTTTTACTCTGGGTAAGTTGTCTATTTGATTCCCAATTTCTCCGGTGCCTAACCTGGTCTGCACATATGTAGGCGGATCGTACATTGGCGAGGCTCCCATATAAAGCTCTGAAACCTGAGACGCTGTTGACACAATCTGTTATGCCTTTGCAGGTGAGTTGTTATCTGCAGTCTATCTCAGCAACCAAATACTCTTCAGGGTGGGCTTGTTGACCGAAGCCTCCATGACCGCATGCAAACAATTGAGAGTCAACTCGCCGCAATAGCTGCAGGCCCGTACCAAGGCTCCACGCGATCCGATTGGGCTCCTGCCTCGGCGGCATCATTTACAAATTATCCTGGTGATTACGTTGTGTTCGACCATACCGCTGCATCCACCACCAGCTTCTTTTCGGACTATGATACAGTAAGTTTTCATTACTGCTGTCCTGCGAGACTTTTGACTGATATATGCCAGGAGAACACATTATTCGATATCCCGAACGACATCAACTGGACGCCCACCTTGAATTTACATATCAGTCCAACCTCCGATGGTATCCACAGTTCTTCACCAACTCTGCCGAGCACGCGAGCGGCCATCCCAACTATGCCCGCTCCCATCTCTTGTTCCCCTACTGCCCAGATTCCCCCCACGTCCAACGCTCCGGCTCGTTCCCTCACGCTCGGCAACCACACAGTCATTACCATCACCGCCGACGAAGTCATGAAAATTGCGGTCCCAGCTACATCCTTCGCCGAAAATATTGAACGGCTTAATCAAATGTGGGATGACACGTCTCCCTATTGGAAGAACGACTCCGTGGTGAAGATCAACATGTGTTCCATCGCGCTTATCTACTGGCCCGAGATCTTCAAAAAGACTGGGCTCTGGTCAGCGCACAAATCTAATTGGACCGAGTGGAAGGTTCGTTTTTATTGAGAAACTGAGAGTGAGATACGAGGATAAAAGACTGTCCCATTACACAGATTAAAGACACTATTTATACTGAAAGCACCTACTGCGTACGACTACGGAATACTACGGAATACTACGGAGTCAAGAATATTAGTAAGAGAACAAAAGAGAAACTGCGCCGCAACTACGGCACAGTAGTTGCGGACTTCGGCGTAGCGCGCTGACTAGGCGCATCACCGGTTATTCGGTAGGTTGAACTACCAAGTTACAACACTCCCCCTCGACTAGGCAGCGCCGAGCACTTGATCACGGAGGGTGGTGAATTGAGGGCGTGGCAAGGCCTTCGTTAACATGTCCGCTAGATTATCCTCGCTTGCGCAGTGGTTGAGAATAACCTCGTTGGAGGCTAAGCGCTCGCGAACAAAATGATGGCGAATATCAATATGTTTCGAGCGGCTGTGAAAAATTGGATTCTCAGCAAATCGAATTGCTGATTGATTGTCGATGTGCATTGGTGTTGGACCATCAACAGAAATACCAAGTTCAATACTGAGCTCACGAAACCATAAAACTTCACATGTTGTCTTTGCCAATGCCATATATTCGGCTTCCATGGTTGATAGCGCCACAGTGGGTTGTTTGCGCGAAGACCATGAGATCGGGTCAGAGCCGACCAAAGATAGATAGCCGGTTATTGAACGACGATCAACAAAATCATTCGCCCAGTCGGCATCCGAATAAACATGCAAATTGCCGTTACCGTGGAAAGTGATGCCGAAAGTGTGAGTACCGCGAAGATAGCGGAAAACACGCTTCAGTGCAGTCATGTGTTCATTACCAGGGCGCACAGAAAATTGCGACAGGTGCTGAACGGCATATGCGAGATCCGGTCGAGTTGCAACGGCCAGATACATCAATTTGCCGAGTCCAGATAGATATTGATGCCGAAATGAGGCATCGCCTATGCGTGAATCACCTTCGGCGAGGGCACCGAGCTTTACATTGTGTTCCATGGGTGTAGAAACAGGTTTGCAATTACCCATGCCTACAGATTCGAGAATACGAGAGGCGTAGTTGGCTTGAACAAGCCGAATTGAACCATCAGTTGAATTTTGAGTCAACTCCATGCCGAGAATCTGAGTCAGAGGACCCAGATCTGTGACCTTGAATTTGGAAGCAAGCTCCCCCTTGAGCTGCATAAGTTCAGCATCGGTATGCGCACAGAGTGTCATGTCGTCGACATGCACAGCAACTATGGTTGGGGATCCAGTGGCAGGATCACGCCGAACATACACGCATTGATCTGCGATCAAACGGGTGAAGCCGAGAGATTTGAACGCTGTGTCTAACTCTCTATTCCAATTACGGCCAGCCTGGCGTAGTCCATAGATGGATAGCAAGAGTTTACAAACTCGGCCAGTCCCATCATCGAATCCGGGCGGCTGCTTCATGTAAACTTCTTCTTCGAGTTTACCATTTAAATATGCCGCAACGACATCCATGCCGTGAACCAGCAGCTTATAACGAGCAGCCAGAGACAATACAAATCTGAAAGTTTCAAGACGGATAGTTGGTGCAAAGGTTTCTTGAAAATCAAGCCCGGGAATCTGGCGGGAGCCATCAGCTACTAACCGGGCCTTGTGCCTGGCAACCAAACCAGTATGATTCCGCTTACGCTTGTAAACCCACAAGCTGGCAATAGCCTTACGGCCTTCGGGAAGTTCAACTAACTTCCATGTACCTAAACGTTCGAGCTGTTCTTTTTCAGCCACCATAGCAGCTTCAAATTGAGCGGCATCGTGTGCGGCGCGTGCTTGCGTCAAATTCTTCGGATCATCATCCAATTCGGCAGCTGTCTGCACGGCAAGAGCAAAGGTAAGATGTACATTATCAACTGCCGCGGTATTTGTCCTTGCGCGAGGTGTACGACCAGTCGAAGATCCATCAATAATATTTTTCTGATCAATCTTGCTGGAGATATCGCGTGAAGCAATAACCTTCTGCGGCAATGTACTCGGAGCGGGAGAAGCCGGCGGAGTTGTCAAAGGAGACTCGGGAACCGAAATAGAGGTTTCCGGCTGTTGTGGGTTCTGAACCGGCGGAACTGCCGCATTCGGCTTGCTACCCAATCCACTATTCTCCCCCTCAAGCAAAGGCGGGAGTGGAGCTGGTTCTCCAGCTTCAATAAAATACTCAATGTCGTTCTCGGCGTCGGACCCTTCCTTCCGGGGTTGTTCGAAAGTTACATTTCTCGACGTCAATACGTTGCGTGTGCCCGAATTATAGTATCGGTAGGCACGAGAATGTTCTGAAATACCCACAAAGACATACTGTCTTGCCTTTGGCTCAAGTTTGCTTATATATTTATTCTGAACAAGAACCCAAATTTTCGAACCAAATTCGTGCACATTCGAGATATCTGGCTTGCGCTTCCAGAAAGCCTCGAATGGAGTAATGTTGGACTTCAAAGCGCGAGTGGGACATAAGTTCTTTAGGTAGAATTCATAAGCAACAGCTTCTGGCCAGAGATAAAGAGGTAGGTTCGCGCTGATTAGCATAGCGCGAGCACGCTCCATTATGGTACGATTCAAACGTTCTGCAACTCCATTTTGAGCCGAAGAATGGGGGGCGGTTATTTCCCATCTAATTCCTTGGGATTCCAGCCATGTAAAAACTGCTTCGTTGACGTATTCTTTGCCGCCGTCAAATCTGAAACACTTCAGCTTCCTGCCGGTCTGTGTCTCAATAAACGCAACATATGCCTTGATTTTATCTAGCACAGCATCGCCTTCTTTCGTCTTCAAAAAGCCAACCTTGCTATGAGACGTGTGGGCGTCAGTAAAGGAAATATAATAATGCTCGCCGCGAATACCTTTGGTAGCCGTCTTGCCCCATAAATCGGTGTACGTCATTTCTCCGATTTCGTCGTATTCGCGTTCAGCCTCGCGTGGGAAAGGTTTAACGTGGGCCTTCCCCTGAATGCATGCAGTGCATTGCTCCATGTTCGCTTTCTCGTTGCGAACATCCATCCCTTTAACCATGTCGTGGTCTTTCAGATGCCGGAGTGACTTCATATTTAAATGACCAAGTGCATTATGCCATTCATTCCAGGTACGAGCAACGAGCGCGTGATCCGGCGTCGCAGCCTGCGGCGCCACACGAAGCCTATACATGCGGGAGATTTTATCCCCAATTGCTAGAAGCGCGCCGTTACGGGAGCGCAATTGCACCTTTTCACCTTTGAAAATTGCAGTGTAACCAGCATCAGTGAGCCGGGCTACTGAAATTAAGTTGAACGGTGCAGTGGGACAATGTAGAACATCGTGCATCACACAAGCACGGGTTCTGTGGCCTAGAGCAAATGAAAGCGGGACGGTTCCTCGGCCAATAGCGGCTGTCTCGCCGATACCGGCAATCTTATGCGGCGGGGTCACGGAATAAGTAGAAAAATCAGTATTTTTCCGAACTATAGATCTACTATATCCCGAATCAAGAAGCCAATCATCGGGACTGAGAGTCTGTGCGAGAGTGGGGTCTCGCGCGAGGAATAAAAAATCATTATCCTCATCAGATTCATTATCATCTCGAGCCATATGCGCTCGCGATTTGAATTTCCCCTTGTGCTTCTTGTCCTGCTTAGATTTCCCTTTATCATTTGAATGACCTGAATCGACCTGATTCTTGCTCGGATTATTCTTGTGATGATCGCTCGCATAATGTCCGAGTTTGCCGCATTCATAGCATTTAACCTTTGACTTGTCCGTCACAGGTAACGCCGTGGCAGCGGGGGTCTGCTCACGAAGCCTGACTAGCTCAGTGAGAATCCGGGCAATTAATTTGTCCGGGGATTTGATTATGTCATCTGGAACTGCACTTATAAAAGTGTTCCACGACTCGGGAAGTGACGTGAGGACCGCAAACGAGAAGTCCTCGTCCTCTACCGGCTTCTGGAGTGTCGCAAGCTCCTGCTGGTAGGAGCGCATCAACCTGATGTGCTCTTCAATATCACCGTCATCGGCACACTGCGCACGGAAAAACTTCCTGCGCGCCGAGACAATCCCGATCGGGCCTTTAGCCTCGAACATATTGGACAGCGTTAACCACGCGTCCTTAGCTGACTTGCTACCGGCGATATACACCAGTACGCTGTCTGCTACGCGAAGCCGGATCGTGGCACGAGCCTTACGATCAGCCTTATTCCAGGCAGCCTTTGCCGACGCTTCGGCAGGTTCGGCAGCATTCGCGTCGATGTAGTCGTCAAGACCAATATCAGTCAAGACGTCCATCATCTTTCTTCCACACAGGAAAATTGTCGGCACCACGAAGGGGCTCGATGGTGACGCGGTGGGAAGAAGTATTATCAGACATGGTGTAAATGTGTCTCGGAAGATTACCAAGCAGTAGCGTTTGTCAAAGTTTATCGATTCGAGCTTGATTTCTCAGGTGCGGGCGGGGCCCATAACCTATTGAGAAACTGAGAGTGAGATACGAGGATAAAAGACTGTCCCATTACACAGATTAAAGACACTATTTATACTGAAAGCACCTACTGCGTACGACTACGGAATACTACGGAATACTACGGAGTCAAGAATATTAGTAAGAGAACAAAAGAGAAACTGCGCCGCAACTACGGCACAGTAGTTGCGGACTTCGGCGTAGCGCGCTGACTAGGCGCATCACCGGTTATTCGGTAGGTTGAACTACCAAGTTACAACAGTTTTGGATGTGCTTCCACTACCGTCACTAATGGCATTCTCCTTAGTTTCTCATCGAGCGTTACCGGCAAGGAACCCCAGAGGAGTTCTGGACAGCATTCACTACCAGCAACGGCGGTAAGATGTCTTATACCGCGGTGTGTGCCAGCCTTCGCGAAGAGCGCAAGAGTGCGGACTCCAACCTTGCAGATCGGGCGAGGCTTGAGTATGGTGAAGAATTTGAGCTGAAATTTAGCTATCGATGCAGCAGAACCAACGCTCGGGTGGTCATGACAAAGGCCAGTTCCATCGCGAAGGAGTACAAGCGCCTCCAATCTCTTTAATTACAATATTTCTGTGTCGATATTTCTGTGTCGTCTTCTGTCTATTGAAGTCGACTTTACTTACATTGATTGACCTTAAATTTTGGAGTATATGATATCATGCGTGTGAATTGAATGCTCGAAACATATCAGAAGTAGCTAATTTAGCGGCCGCACGCACAATTTCTGCCACAGGCAGAACACCTTTCCGTAATCTTCTGGTTCGGGTTCAAAAAGTTCTCCCGTAACTCGGTGGGATCATCGTTCCATCCAATCAAATACTTGACGATCGTCAAGTTGGAGAACTCCATGCTCCATCCACCCCATTCGCAGATGCGACGTAAGCTCCATCGACGATGAGACGCGAAGTACTGGCAACCACCACGGCGAAAAGAATGGGTTCCGTACGGGTAAGGATCGAGGCCGATGTCCAGCAGGTTGTTGCGGAACATCTCTAGAAATTTTTCAGACTTCTATATCGGGGAGTTAGCCAAGCGTTGTGCTGTAGAAATCTCACACACCATTGGCCTACTCGAATCTCCGATCTGATCCCGAATAGTTATTGTAGGAAACAAATAACCGTTGGTGATTCTCGAGCAGGCAAGCCAGCTGCTTAGTGCTCTCACGGGACATAAATGTGCTTGGTCTTCGGGAAGCTCGTGTAGTACGAACGGCTTAATTTCTATGCAGACATGAATTAGGATAACACATAAATGTGCGAACTGAGTTGAACTCACCCCCATACTGGCTGGTCTTGCGAAATGGCAAGGACAGCTCAAAAGAGCTTTCATTGAGCCAACGGATGTCCTGAAGCTGGATTTTCAACGCTTCGTCAAAGCGGAGTAAACATAGAAAAGAGATAACATATACAGCATGAAGCATCCGCCGACTGCGGCCACCTCCCCACTCGTTGAGATCTACGGGTCCATTCCGCTTGCGGCGCGTAACGGGTTTTATCTTCGCAACCTCTGGCTTGTTATTGTAGTGATACAGAGTCGAGATGATCTCCTGCAATGTCGTGTTATTAACGCAACATCTCATTAGGCAACAAAATAACAAACTGGAGTGATAGCGCGTGCACTAGTTGCCACTTCTCCTGCGCGGACCTGCAGAAGTGGCGATCAGTGGGATAAAATTGGCCATAGGATTATAAGACAGACCTTTTTCTTTCTCAGACTTATCATGTACCGTGAAACGTCTTCGGAGATCGACGGATTACCCAGCATTTTTCCACTGACTTCACTCTTCTGCCAGGGGAGAGACCCGAGCCCGTTGAGGCGCCCAAATCCGTATGTAGCCGCTGCACGCATTTTTTGAGCATGACTATACGAGTCTCTCGGAATGCTGGGATCCTTGGGCTTTCCATCGAGCCCAACATCGTCGCAACTGATGTCCAAATCAGCGACGAATTCAGTGGATGACAAGAGTAAAATCTCGCCTCTCCATAATCCATGCAACTATAAAAGCGGCCGCTTCCTTGTGCGGTGAATTGGTGAAGAAATCTTGACCGTCCTTGATAAAACCTTTGAGGTGAACGAATTTTTCACAGAGTCTGATATTTCTACCATCCGTGTGTGAGCAGAGCGACAGACTTTACCATGGAATAAGCTCACCTTTTGTACTCGGCGTCCGTGCTATCCACAACACCCTTAGAAGCCTCTGAAATGACGGCGCATGATGGTCAAGTCGGCCATTTTGCTGTCACCGTCGGACTCTTCGTCCTCGGACCCATCCTCGGAATCAGAGGGTGGCGCGCCGTCGCCCACGCCACCATCGCCGATGTCTCCTCCGGGTAGGTCCTGATAATCAAGTGTTTCTTTCTCACCGTCGAGGTCATCGTCGATTTCATCCTGACCGGGGTCTTCGGGATTTACGGTGGCCCATTCGTCTCCTAGAGGAGGCTGTATAGCACGAAGGATACCAGCATACTGAGGACCCTCCATGATAGTCGTCATGATGGGGGAGAGGAAGAAAGATGAATTAGGAGAACGAGAAACATGGCCTTATATACCCGTAAATAATGTCTTACTTGTTTAAAATTCACCCTCAGAGTCGGTGATCAGCTCCACTATCTCCCGCCCCTTATGGATAACGCTCATCGCGGTGTACCGCTTTTCGCGGCGTGCAAGTGGCTCTGAATAATCAATCGATAAGACATGAAATCAAATTGGGTACTAATCATTGACTGCACCTGAAGACGGGTTCTCCACGGGGCCTAGCGTATGACTGGGAATGAGGCTGGATGAAGCGGAGGCGTTGTAGCGAGGTGTGATGATTTGCGATGCCCGAGTAGCTGGTTTTTCCTTGCTATGGTTCTTGCGCTCTTTCCGTTCATCTAGGAAACATGGTTATAATGATAATCTGACAAAATAAACAGGCGTACTTTGTGCACAGAGGTAATCGAGGACCATGTCGGGATATACTTGCTCGACCATGGCCTTCGGAGCCCAGACCCTGACTTTGGGAAAGGCCGTGGAGAACCACGCTGTAACGGCCATCTGCGCGCCCTCCTCAGGATCACGTCGGCCGATAATGGCCTGCAGCGCTGATGTGAGGATGATGGGATCGAGGCGGAGCACGAGGCGCAACTCCGCAAGATGACCCGTAGATTTGTGATTGCGCGCGCCCACGATGCTCTTGATTATCGGTGACGAGTCCAGCGCTGCCGCACCCTTATCCGCAGCCAAGGCGCGACAAGTGAGCTCTCGGACAACCAGACCCCCGAAGAGCTGGTCGGTGAAGTGCCTGAGAATACCGATGCTGTCTCCCCACCCAAAGTGGCCTTCCGCAAAGCGAGCGAGAAGGTCAAGCCGGGGGGACCGAAAACCCAAGCCAGTCGGTGCAGCGTGTTCCGATACGACGGGGTGGAGATAAAGGTTGATCACGGCGAGGTCGGGAAAATCAATGGGGATCGCTGCTGCCAAATGCTTGCACCGATGCGGAAGATACCCCGAGGCGTTGGTACGTAGCTCAGAGCTCAGGCAGTCACGCCAGCTCTCCAAAAAGAGCTCCGATTGTGTTGGTGATTTCCCAGAAAGGCCGGCGACGAGCTGCCTGCCTAGGCCTGCACGGGCGAGGCCAATGGCGGTTGTGACTCCGCATTTGGCTAGTCCCTCCTGAACAGTATGTGTTAGTCTCTGACACGGTACCGTGCTCGGTGACTTACCGAATAGTCTCCGCCCGCAAGTATCGCGATGAGCACAAAGTCATCGTGATGTAGACCGAGTACTTCCGAGATGTCATGGGCAGAGTACAGTGATGCCTCATATTCCTCATTATCCTCAGAGCGGCTATACCAATAATGAATTAGTTAAGAGGTTGTGATGTACGGTGAATAACCTACATGCGCAAGACAGCGGTGGCTCCGAAAACAAAGGAGTCCGAATCATCTGTTAGAATGGCATCCACGCGGACAGGGATTCCGGTGGTCGTCATCGTAGAGAGTGTGGCCTCTGCCTCCCCGCGAGCCTGAATCTCGATATGAGCAGGGGAGGAAGTGTCGGTGGAAGTGGGACGTACCGTAATCCAGTCAAAGCCGAAACCTTCTAACATCTCCTGGAAAGAGCCCTCCAGCCAGTGAGCGTTTCCGTTGATGAGCTTGCCGCGCTTCATCCCGGGACGTTCAGGGCCATCGAACACGAATATGGGGATGAAGGGGAGCCGGAAGAGGCGGCTACACCGGGAGAAAAGAGCTACAAGCTCAGGGCTCTCCGTGATCCCGTGCCGCATACATGCACGATACATCCATCCACTATGTGATGGTCAATCTTGTTTACGGAGGGTGAAGGTGGTCCTACCTTGCATCGATGCCTACCCGGTATCCTCGAAGCCCTGTAGCATTTCCCTTGAAACCGGTGTGCACCGCGAGACTGGGAAGCGAGATCTTTTGCTCGATTGGCTCTAGTTCCTAAGATAACTGTCAGTGATGGTACACAGGAGGAGCGAACTCGGAGTCTAATTACCTCCCAGAGTCTGTGAATGCCCATCGAAGTTGGGAAAGAGGAGTGTCTGGGAACGATCGAGGAAGGTCGATCTCATCCCAAAGCGGTAGCTAATGGTTCGAGGCGGCCGACACCAAAGTTTTAGGCGCCTCTTTCTCGAATGCGGAGCGCAGAGTATACGGGCTGATCCTAGAAGAGCCCAAAGTAGATTAGTTCGAAGATCGAAGGTAATATTGAGGCTCCACCAGCTCAGTTGGGTGGGAGGTCCAAATTTGGACGTACGGGGTCACCGACCCCGCACGAGGCGTCGCCCTCAAACGCCGAACGGAACCGTGTCAAATGGGAGCCTACACAAGAGGGAATAGGTCAATTCAGGATAATCGGCTGAGATTTCCCTTTACAAACTCACTTTCTTTTGGGGTCCGGATCTGGGAGACACGCAGCTTCGTGGCGACGTTGATGCAGCGTTGGGACTCGGAGTATCAGGTGAGGGAGACGGGGTCGCTTAAATGGGCCTGCAAGATAGAAAGATACATCAGCTCGCGAAGTCTGGCCGGGATTTGACTCGGAGACTCACCTTTCTTTAGTCGAGTGGCCAGATTTGCGGTTACCAGATTTGGAAGCATCTGCGGGACACATTTCGAACTGTGATGCAGAAGACGACTCTGGAGACCTAGAGGACTTCGTTAGATCATAGGTACCCAGCAAGAATTGAGGGAGAAATACATACCTTCTCAAAAAAATTACCGGCGCTTAGTTAGGAATCCCTTTCCGATCTAAGCGCTCGAGACTCCGGCTGAGGCTCTGGTAGAGCACGTTCAGCGAAACGGAAGCTTGCGAGAGACATTGTTCAACCTTGGGTTGTCCGTTAGATGGTAGAAACAAGTCAAATATCAGGACACCAGAATTAATGACGTGTGTCAAGTTTGATCTTAGCGCGGGTCATGCTACCATAACCAATCAAAACCATCGTCGAAAAAGTAAACGCCGATGGGTACGAGGGAGCGATAGGTTGAAGGATGTTGCACCATCTTAGAGAGAATCAAGCCGTAGAAAGCAAGTAAACGGCGTACTTTGTATTTTGCTTCAGAATTAGACTTAATGTGAAAAAAGACAGCCAACGGGCGCACGCAGTCTGCAACGAGGCCGAGGTGAGAGTCTGGACGTCTTGAGGGATTCGGCCGATGCTGAAAATGCCTGGTTTGAAGACTTTAGATGGAGATTTGGGAAAGATATGATAGACTCACTTTTTCCCATGGTTGGTCCGTGCGCGACTCGGGCACCTAGAATTTGTGAGCAGAGCTTTGTCAGCTCACAAATTCTGAGAGCAGGTAGTGGTCATGTGGTGACGGCGCTTATAGCAAGCGCTCGGCAGAGTAAAACTCTGGTAAAAACACAGTAAGTGGGGCACTCGGACAGACAGGCAGGGGGTACCTTGAGTGTGTTTGCAGCAGTGCCAATTCATCCGGAGTCTGCTGGGATCGAGTTGGGCGGGATACCGGCTAACCATGCCAGGTCTTGTAGGAGACGGCTCCTAGGCTATCCTCAGTGGAGACGGCCAGGCAGACCCGGATCATGCTTGCAAGTGCTGCGATAGATTCACGCGTCCAGAGTTCCGAGTCGAGTAGTAAGACATGAAAGGTCGGACGGAGAGTGTTTGCCGTTATTTACTCGCCGTGCATTTTTCTCACAGTCGACAAATTACGCGCCCAATCACGTGGGCGTTACAACGTGTGTCGAGAACATTGAGTTGCAGCGAATTGGCGGTCAATTCTGGGCCCGGTTAAAAATCATGTCGATTTCCACAAGAACTGGGTCCCCTTTCATCCGGATGAGTCGTTCGTCATGGCAGAGTAAAACTCTCAGAATGTTCTCGAAATCTTGGATTCATATTCTGATTGTCCAGGCATCATACTCAGGGCGCCGTCGTGGCCCAAATATCTCGTGTGTGCGGTGGTACAATTTGAAGGAAGGAAGGAAAACACGTCGTGACGCGTAAAAACTGGTACTGTGAATTTGCATGGTTTGTTCCAGTTGCTACAGTGCGGGCGATATGTGCACTGGCCCCAATCCAATTGGCCACGGCAAAGCTCAGGGCGTGAGAGATAGCTGGACAAATCTGGATGGAATCACCTTGCACGCGGCGCACGGACTATCTATACCATAATGAGAACCAGGTGGAACGTCTTTTTTCCTTGGTGCCTCGATTTCGGCTTTCGATTTCGCAGGGAAAAACTGTCTTTGCCTATCGAAAAGGGCATCAAAAGACACTTCAGAGCCATCAAAAGACAATCCACATCGCGCCGCCTCAAGGCAAGCGATGGCGATCAAGATGGCTAGCTGCCGACGGCTAATGGTGCCTTATCCATCACTACTCAGCACCACACGGCCTTGGCTGTCAGACGACATTCAACTCTCTAGACGCTCAGCATACTCACCGAACGATATAAGTAGCTTGCACCTCTCCCATTTTTTTTTTACTTCCTTCCCCCGAACTTGAGCCTCCGCGAACTACTCATCTCAATATGCCTCCACCGCTCCGAAATCCGATCCTCCTAGCATCGA
Organism: Mycena vulgaris; assembly: GCA_029204335.1. Classification (NCBI taxonomy): domain Eukaryota; kingdom Fungi; phylum Basidiomycota; class Agaricomycetes; order Agaricales; family Mycenaceae; genus Mycena; species Mycena vulgaris. The sequence goes on from JARGYA010000440.1 coordinate 28,659, forward strand.
GCCCATGGCAAGACACCTTCCTAGCTGCCGGGTGAGCATTTTGTTCTCTTGTTTCTCTACTCCGCTGTCATCTATTATTATTTTTCTTCGCGCTGCGCGCGTCTTTTTCCTTCTGTTTCAACTCATGCCCTGCATTGGCACGCGCGGGCATGCTTGTTTCATTCATGTAATTTAGCACACTCCGGTCATTTCCCTCCTTCTCCCCCCGCTCTCCTTCCTCCCTCCCTTCCCTTGCTTGCTCCCGGCTCCTGTCCGTTAATTCGATCCCGCCCCGATCGCTCGCCCTTTTGATCCCGCTTGGCAACTGCTTGCCGTCGCTTGTCGCCATTTGCCACGGCCATCGTCACATCACGTCACATCACTAGAACTGTCTTGTTCGTTGGTCGAAGATTCACTTCTACAATCACAGTCGATGCCTAAATCTGGCGCTGCTTCATCATCTACGAAGTCATCTTACCTTGACACTATTCTACCGGTGCTGTCTCTGGCAAAGGCCAGCGTGCAGGGGATCGGAATTCCTGGAGTGGAGCCGGCCCTGGGCTGTGTTTTCGAGATAGCATCGATGGTTTCGGTGCGTGAATGTACGTTATATCCTGGTCCCCATCCAATATGCATTTCATAGACCATGAAATCAAACCGGGAGAGTCTCCTGAAACTCCAAAAATCCTTGTCTGAATTCAGTGCAATCCATGCGCCCGACGGAGCGGGCGATCTGAGAGATCGATTAGGAACCTTGTCGATGTTAGTATCTTTCCGGACAGCAGGCTCTCCATACGACCTGAAGCATCTCCAGAAATCTCAAATCCATCTCCGCAGAGTGTGAATCACTCGCCGTCAAGAGCCGATTTACGCAGTTCTTCAATAGCAAGGACTTCAAGGACAAAATCCAGGGCATCAGGGATTCGATAACCTCTCACATACGAGAATTCACTGTGCGTATTTTATTCTGATTACAATCTGCATTACCCTGATCCTTTGAAGTTCTATGGAAATATTTCCATCGAGACGATGCTCGCGGATATGGTGATCAAAGGTAAAGATTGTCGGCAAAATATTACTGTTTCTGAATTCTGTGTCCTAGCCCAGATCGCGCAGGCGAAAATTGACACCATCCTCGCAAATGGTATTTTGGACAAACTTATATGTGTTCCCGCACGCTACAACGCCGAGAATACGCCCTTGATGTGCATGCCTGGTACACGGGTCGATCTCATCCAGGACATCGTGGGGCGGTTGTCGAGCCCTGACGACGTGTCCCAGCGCATAATAATGCTCAGCGGCTCGGCGGGCTCAGGAAAATCGACCATCGCGAAGAGCGTAGCGTCCATTCTGGCAGAGGAAAAAGGCATCTTAGGAGCCTCTTTCTTCTTCTCACGCGACTACACGGAGCGGAGGGATATCCGTCACCTCCCCACCACCCTTGCTCGCCAGCTTGCTGATTACCACACCGACTTTCGGCGTCTACTCGTGGAATGCTTGAACGACGACCGAGCTGGAATCATTTCTGCGGAACCACGGCTGCAGTTTCAGACACTAGTGGTTGATCTACTGGAACAGCTGCCGCCTAGTACGACTCCCCTCGTTATTTGTCTTGACGCACTGGACGAATGTGGCCCAAATCGTGGCCAGCTCTTCCTGCGCTGGCTGTCTGATAGCATCGTCCAGATTCCACCACACGTTCGATTCTTTTTTACTGGTCGCCCCGATGTTCCGTCCTACCTCAAGTTTGACACCCTTAGATCCCTCATGCATGACATTCTCCTTGACGAGATCGACGCCGCCGTCGTCCGGCACGACATTCGCCACTATGTCGAGCGATCATTGGACGGTCAAAATTGGATGACGCGGGATCCGTGGAAGGCTCGGGCGGAGGATGTGGACACAATCACCACCCGTGCTGGTGGGCTCTTCGTTTTTGCGGACACCGCTGTGCGCTATATTATTGCTGGCCTACCACAAGAGCACCCGCAGCGGTCTGTCGACTACCTTCTACGCGGGGCCCCGCTCGCCGATCTCGATGCGCTGTATAATCGGATCGTCGATGATGCGATTATGGTACCGCGCCGAGGAGACCACCGCGCGCTCGACTTTCGGGATCGCTCCATGACAGTCCTCAGCACAATTTTACACCTACTCGAGCCGCTCGACCCCCGAAGTCTTGCCGAACTCATTGGCATGGACGAAGACGATCTCCGGCGAACATTGCTCCCGCTGAGCGCCGTCATCCGTGTTCCCGAGGACCCTGCCAGAGCAATCCGTATCATCCACCTCTCGTTCCGGGAATTCATGACCTCCACCATTCAAGACACGCGTGCAGACCTCCTCTGCGGAACGGAGGACCAGCAGTCTGTCGTCTTATCTTCGCTGCTACGCGTGATGCGCAGCGAACTCCGGTTCAATATCTGCGAGCTGCCGACCTCACACCAGCGCAACATCGACATACTAGATTTACCGCAACGTCTGGATCGATACGTCCCTCAGCATCTCCGATATTCGTGCCGATTCTGGGGCGACCATCTTGTCGCCACTTCTTACAAATCTGATATCGCACTCGTCGTAAAATCATTCATGTTTGAACATTTTTTGTTTTGGATGGAGGTGTTGAGCTTGTTCGGAAATGTTGGACACGCACCGCGTGCTCTGTCGAATCTGGCCGTGTGGGCTACTGAGGTACTGCATTTCACTGCCTCTTTTATTTACATATGTTAAAATCACCCCAATAGGATGCATCTCTTGGCGGATTCGCCACGGATGCCAAACGATTCATCGCCTTCTTCGCAGATGCAATAATTCAGAGCGCACCCCATATCTATGTGTCGGCCCTAGCATTGTCGCCCACCCAATCGGAAATATGCACAAGATTTCGGCCCCGATTCCCGCGGCTGCTCTCGATCAAACGTGGTGGAATGACCCGGTGGCCGAGCACGATAGCTGTGCTGGAAGGACATCGAGGCTGGGTCAAATCTGTCGCGTTCTCACCGCACGGAAAGTGGGTGGCCTCCGCATCCAGTGACAGAACGGTGCGAATATGGGACGTGGATACTGGGGAAACGATTGGCGCACGGCTAAACGTAGATGGGGTAACATCCATTGCCTTTTCCCCTAACGGCAAGCACATCGCCTGTGGGGCTTCCAATACCGTGCGTCGCTGGGACATTGAGAGTGGGGAGGAATTTGGGAAACCATTTGGGGGCCATCGCGGCGACGCGGAAGTGACCTCGGTGGCGTTCTCGCCCGACGGCAGGTTTATTGCCTGCGGCTCGTACCATCGTGATGTGCGCGTCTGGAATGCACAGACCGGCACGCAGCATGGTGATCCATTTCTGGGCCACACGAATGTCGTCTGCACGATCACGTTTTCACCGGACGGCAAACTTCTAGTCTCTGGCTCTTTCGACTACACTCTGCGTGTATGGGACATCCACAATGGTGGGCCCCTTGGCGAGCCTTTTGCAGGACATACCCACACGGTTAACTCGGTTGCTTTTTCCCCGGACGGCACTTTGGTAGTCTCCGGGTCCACCGATAAAAGTGTGCGTTGCTGGAATGCAAGGACCGGGGAATCTGTAGGTGAACCCATTATGGGCCACAGCAGCGGTGTCGCGTCGGTCGCATTCTCGCCTGACGGCAAACACATTATATCGGGTTCCTCTGACAAGTCAGTGCGCATATGGGATGCAACAACGGGGACCATGCTTGGGGATCCGTTGGAAGGCCACACCTTGGGTATTATGTCTGTCGCCGTTTCTCCTGATGGCACCAAAATCGCTTCTGGCGGGTATGACACAAGTGTACGTGTCTGGGACGCGGGCATCAAGGCCGCTACTGAGCCTTTTAAAGGCCACACCAGGGGAGTCACCGCAGCCGCATTCTCTCCGGATGGAAAGAGCATTGTCTCGGGGTCCCAGGATAGTTTGATCCGTCTGTGGGATGCGACGAGTGGGGAGATGGTTGGTGGTCCGATGGAGGGTCACACCGACATCGTAAACTCGATCGCGTTCTCACCCAATGGCAAACAGATCGTCTCTGGGTCATACGACGCCACTCTGCGCATCTGGGATGCAGAGATCAGACAGTCCATTCGTGTACAGTCGGGCGGGTGGAAAAACACAGTATTCTCCGTTGCGTTCTCGTCCGATGGGAAACATATTGCGTCCGGCGATTACAGCGAAGCGGTGCGTCTGTGGGATGCGGAGAGTGGGGAGGCGATTGGGAAGCCGCTTCACGGCCACACAGCCACAGTTGGCGCGGTCGCCTTCTCTTCGGATGGCAGATATATTGTCTCTGGGTCGGATGACCGCACTGTGCGGGTGTGGGACATCGAGAGCGGGGACTTGCTTCATCCACCCTTCACAGGCCATACGCACGAGGTCCTCTCGGTCGCCTTCTCCCCGGACAGCAAGCATATCGTATCTGGATCGAATGATGATTCCCTGCGCATATGGGATGTGGAGCACGGGGAACCCTTTGGAACTCCCTTTCAAGGTCATACACAGACCGTGAATTCCATTGCATTCTCCCCGAACTCCAGGCACATTGCTTCCGGCTCCTCGGACTGCACCGTGCGTGTGTGGGACTTTGAGACCGGAGAGCCGGTGGGTGAGCCGTTCGAAGGCCACACCGCCGATGTCAAGGTAGTCGCCTTCTCGCCAGATGGACGGAGGATTCTGTCTGCCTCCTCAGATGCCAATATCCGGGTGTGGGATGCTCCCGGCCTGCATGGTATTCCGGCAGACGCCACTGTCCCGAACCAGAGGTCAACGAGAGTAAGACTGTTTGGATTCCTCCAAATCATGATTTATTAAACCTTTTTTCAGACATCCCTGGGCAATTGGAGGATTCAAGAAAGTGGCTGGGCCTCCAGTGACTCATCGAAGCTGCTGTTCTGGATCCCGGGACCGCGCAGGAACGGGCTCTGGTCCCCACACACCAGGCTCATCATTGGGAGAGATCAGACCTTGCTGTCATTCGACGACTTTGTGCACGGTGCGAATTGGGTCGAATGTTACAGACCCAAGTCTGAACATTCGCGCCTCGGAAAATAGGGCAGCAACGTTCGGAGTACTTTTGTGAGGGAAGCAGCTTGAATGGGTATCCATATACACTATTATACGGTGTACCATTTTAATCCTTGGCGACAAATCTCAAATTAAACATCACGACATGGAGAGAGTGTGATCAACTTATCTTAAATACTAGATGAAGAATCATTCTGGGTTCAACTTTGGTTCAACTATTAGTAGTAGAAGATATCGGAGAAGGATTCGGAAGTTGCAGGATTCCGTTGGGTTCAGTACAAGTGTTCTGATGGCTGCTGATCCTGGAACTCGGAGAGCTTTCAAATCCTCACAGCAAGTTCCAGACGCAGCAGCCAATTTATAAAAAATGACCAAGTGATCAATACACACGCCGAAAGACAGCGGCTTCTTGTACCAGGGCAGGAAAATGACTGGAGCCACCTATACATATCACCTTAGATGAAAAGTTTATAACCAAGGATTAGAGAAAGATTTGAAGTTGCAGCAAAGTTGCAGTAAAGTGATCTCCTTTGCCAAGTTTGAGCGCAGCCGCCGAGCCGGAGCCGCGCTCAGGATTCGGTGGCTGTGAGTCTTTGACATTTGTGTGGCTCTGTTGAAGTCCCGCGCAATTCACGCTTTCCACGGTCTTGGTGCAGTGCCCTGGCACACTTTTTGGACATGCTTATGTTGCACCGCCACCTCAGCTATCTCGTCTATTCACATCGCAAAACCCACAAACCAACGAAAAATGATGCTCGCACAAGATGCCCGATACAACGAGCGGTGCGCGGACAGCCCACTGGCACTCCTTCAACTCTCATGACGACTCGCAAAGCTCGGGGCGCAAGCTACGCTTGTGGAATATCGCAACACCGCGTGCTGGCTTGAGAGTCGCCCCGAAGGCGAACACGGCGATTGAAGCTCCACTTGGCACGGACGGCGGTCGCTCGTGGCGCAGCAGTGCCGTGGACAGCGCGTGCGCGTCCACGCAACGCACTCCAGTGCATTGGGAGCGACGCGGCTCGGGAGACGATGTGTGCGGAGAGCCGCCGCTCGTCCTGCACATCCGAGTCGTCCAGGGGCGTGCGAGCAGCGCAAGGAGCGCGGCTTTCGTGAAACGAGTTGTTCAGGGAGCCGTGGCGAGACCGGCGCAGGGTGGGTGTGGCGCACGAGGGCGTGGGCACGAGCAGCGCGGGTGTACCGACGGCGCCGGCGCTCGCTGTGTCTTCGTCGGGAGTCCTACTTCCCCCTTGCGTTGTGCTGGATTTCCGCGCCGCCGCCACTTTCCCCACGTGCACCTCGCCCCGCGACCACACGCCGACTCGCACCGCGAGACATAGACCGGGCGCAAATTGCACGGATTTCGTCCGACGATGGTTGCCGCGCCCGGTGCCGCAGCTCACGCCCACCTTGTCCCGTTCGCTGTAGTGCACCCATTCTCAGTCTACATCCTCACAATCATCAAAAAAAAAAACCTCGACGTTGAAGGAGTCCATCCCATGCAGACACGCCGCCGAAACACTACAGGCAGCGGTGTTTTTTTGTCTTTGAGGTTCCCGCCGGCGTCGGAGCGCTGCGTTTCCAGCCGCACGACTTCTGTGTGTTCTCCCATGAGAGGGGGGCGGTTTGTGCGCACCTGGACGGGCGGCGCGAGACACTCGTGGTGGGGACCCTGACGGCGGACGGTGCGGACCCAAATAGTTCGGGATCAACATCCAAAGCGTGCATCGAGGCCCGGGACATCTTCAGTGGTCCATGATCTTTTTGACGAGACTAGGACTTTGCATGTACTCGCGCTGGCATGCGGGCGCGGGCTGTTTGGGACTTGATAGTGTACAATTCAGTATCTTCATGTTAATTCTGAATAATAAGATGCTTTAAATTGCTTTAAATCATAATAGATGGTCCAGAGCTGGAGTAAAGCCTGGCATGTGAAAAAGATGACAGTCGCAGAATTCGAACTTGCACCACATACAAAAAAGCCATTTTCAAAACTTTACTCAGAACAACCACTACACAAGGAGGGCATTTCCAAATATCTCCCACAATGGTTTAGAGGCAACCCCGGCTTTAATGTTTGAAAAGTTTTCTTTTCAAATATTTGCCAGGAGTCCAGGACATAGCACCAAAGCCCTTTCCACCTTACCACCACCTCTCAATCACGATGAGCGGTGCCTATAGCAACACTCCGGACGACGATGAGGATTCTGTAGACGAACAGACCTTTTTCGCAGGGGGAGAACGAAGGCTTTTTCATCTTCTATCCATCCAATTTCGGCTGCCTAAACGCACCCGAATCGCAGTGACATCTCCGTGCAGAATCCTGGGAGAAGGAGAGTTCCGGTAGGAGATCTAGTCAGAGATCTTCTCCGGCGCGCTGAGGAGTATGTACCGTGTCCTTGTCTTTCATCGAACTCGACTGATCGTGGTGGCAGGCAGGGCGCAGCTGTTCCTGAAGGCGTGCGAACGCGGTCGAATGTATTTTCTAACAGCGGACATACTGTCGGGGGTAGTGACGTATCCCGCTCTTTTGTACCCGGTCGAAACGCGGGCCAAACAGGTGCGTAAATTTTTAGCTGCAGACTTGTGCTACTGACGATATGGTTTTTGCAGAAAAGACTGCGATCCGGCGTCTGACATTCTGGAGAGACGGTTTTAACCTTGAGGACGGTGTCCTGTGCTTGCTGCGATCCACGCCGGGTGTCGCCTCTGTGCACACATATTCATTTTCGATTTTCCTCATCTCTTGGATAGATGTGCTCCTCCGTCAATTCTGAACGTCCAACCGGGCCAGCTCGTCGAGGTTCAAGTTGCGAAGCGCACCGAAGAGGATTACATCCCGCCGAAGCCGCGCCCCTTCCAAGGATCGGGGACTAGGTGCGTCTCAATATTCATGGTATTGTGATTGTGTCTCCAACTCTTCCCCCTCAGGCTTGTGATCCGCATGAATCTCACGCACACCGTCCTCGATCTCAGGAACTTCATCAACGCGTACGTCTTCCTCAATCTCCCGATCCTACACATATGGCTCGTTCATTTGGGTACCCAAATGAACCACACATATAACTAGCCACCAGTGGCTGTGCCAGGACACAGCCATCTTTTGTGGTACAAAACAGAGCGGCAAATGTATAGGGGATGCCAAGTATCTTTTCAGCTCGTCTCGAGGCTGGGTTTGAGCCCGCTCTTCTTGCTGAACCGAATTTACAGCATCCATCAAAATGAACTGCCGTACCGATGTAATGAAGGAGGCTCAACAGAGCTGGGTGCGGCGACCGAGGTTTCAACGTTTTGCATGCCTCTCCCGCAGCATAGTACTTGTCAAACTTAAGATAGTGAGAAATGCGTTCGTAATAGGGAACATGGGACTTACAACATCCTCCAGAGCCTTCATGCTCTTCTTATATTCACTATTACCCCAACGAGTGCGAAAATAGACATCCGGGTTGATCCCGACGGCCACCATCCGGCTGCGAGATACCAGAAGATGTAAATTCCTCGTTATCCGCATTTCCCTTGGAGGTCTCCATTGAATGGGCTGGCGCAGTCCCTCCATTCCTCGACGTGATGCATCAAGTTCCAATTCAATGCTGTGGCCTGGTGGTTGCCATGCTTTACCGCCATGATCGACGTCACTTACCTCGTTCTATACTCTGTCTGCTAGCCAGCAACCTCACACAAATTTGGGCAGCTCTCCGGTGGTTGTTCCTACTCATTTCTGGTCCACGGGACCCCGATTTGGTCACGTAACTAGTTCGCGCGCGAGTCCAATCAAGTCAGGTCAGGCTGCATCCGTTCTCTCTCGGCGATGTAAGCTCATTTGTCAAAACCGCGCCTATTTTCCCCTCAGATTTCATCCAAAACATTGTCACGCGCGCCTGCTCCTCGTTTCCGCCCGAGGTAGGGCTGCCGCCCGTGCCCGTGACGGGCACGGCCGTCGAATCCACGGCTTTTCGACGGCACGGGCCGTCTCAAAACGGCCCGTCAAGTGGATGAAAAAATCCTTGACGGGACGGCACGGGCAACGGCACGGCCGTAACGGGTACACGGGTATGTTCGAAACTTTTCATGTTTGTTCCTTCATCTGAATTCGATCCCTCGGCTCCTACGCGCTATATGATAACCTTGGTGAGCTGTCAGACGTCGATCTCAGAAGTTGGTGGAATTATAACCATATCTCACACTGTGTTCCCCCCCCATGTAGACAGAGGGTCTGTCTACCCCCGTAGACGAAGGGTAGATGGAACCCTGTGTCTACCTGTGTCCACACCATGTAGACACAGTAAGTCTACATTGGTCTACATTTGATCACTGACCTACACCAACGTAGACACACGTAGACCGACGTAGCCGCACGTAGGCAGATGTAGACACATGCACACGCACCTGAGCCAATTTGGGGATCCAGAATGGGCTGAGGAAACTCAAAGAGAATCCAGAGCAAATTTCGAGATTTCGAGATTTCGCGGCGGTTGATCATCATTGATGGCTGTGCTTGGCAACGTCGGCTCGGAGTTAGGTAGCCGACGGGTAGCCGACGGGTAGACGGACCGTGTCTACGGCATGTAGCCGGACGGTAGCCGGACGTAGATCAAGCTCGCCACAGGTCTCGGTGTACACATAGGTAGCCGGACGTAGCCGAAGATCGCCGCATGTCGCCGCATGTAGAACTACGTAGACAGAGGTCGGTCTACGGGGGGTGGGAACGCAGTGTTAGCGCTCAGAGAAGCACATGTACCCTCAAATATTCCAAGAGCCTATAATGTTGACTGGACCCCCTTCAAATGAATAATATTGGAGGAATCAGTGAACACATAAAGAAAGTTGACGGTGAAACGAACTTGAAAGTCCGCCATCACTTTCGGCAATTGCCGGTATTGCCGCAACTTTCGCAAGTTTGGAGGCAAGAAGTATCAGAACACACAGAAGGCATGTTGAATGTGTGTCGAGGACACTTGAAACACGCTCCGTTCGAAATCATGCCTTCCCAATGACGGGAAAAAACAAGCCGTTCCACGGCCGTGACGGCCGTCTTTTAACGGGCCGTCAAGGTGCAAACCCGTGCCGTACCCGTACCGTTGAACTCTGGTAAAAATGGCCCACGGAACGGGCACGGCACCCGTGCCACGGGTGCCGTCGAACCGTGGCCACGGTCACGGGCGGCAGCCCTAGCCCGAGGGCGTAGCGTAGATGTTGAATTTTGACTTAGTAATACAGTACACTTGAACGTTGTCAACTGAGATCGCTCCAGATGATTAGATGTTTTAATTGTATCTGCAGCAAGTATAAGCGATTGACGCAGCATACGGCAATGGGCTGCATCAACGACGTGTGACAGAGCGGCAGTGTGACGGTGTTGCGACAGTACTGTCAACTTGAAATTTTGCTGCGTCAGTCTGCGTCACTTGCAACGTCACAACGTCACTTCCTCCCTGCCCGCTTTAATGCTTGAAAAGATCTCCCCAGCTTTTATATTACTATCAATCTTAGCCGGCGACGAAATTGATCTCGACGAACTCCTTCCGAAAGATAAACTACGTTGACCAGGGCAAAGTTGCCATAGCGAAGAACTCGTCCCTCGCTGTCCGCTTTTTACAGCTGTTCTCGAAACTAATGAGACGATCAGTTTTTTTTTTTTGTGAGTTCCTAAAATGGAAATTTCCTCAACACCATTGGATTTAGCCATTGTAGGGTCCATAGACGAAACCTATGAACATTACAAGGTAACCCCCCAAAATTGAGCCTATTCGAGCGAGAAATGGGCTCAGGAGAACGCCGCAATGTCCGGATCACGCAGTGATTTCGTCTTATTGATTTGACCTGTGCCGACTGACTTTGACCACACAGATGTCGACTTTTCAACTTATAATCATGAACTTTCGAGGTTTTATTCATTTGCTCTCATTCCTGGACCTATGCTTCAGGTACTGTACCAAATTTTCATTTTGGGAACGCGAAAAAAAAAACCTATCAATCTCATTAGTTTCGAGAACAGCTGTAACATATAAATGAAGGCCTTCATCCAAAGCATCTTGGCTTATGACCCCACTCAGTGTGATCGGGAAGGAGATGCCCTTGACATCGTGAATGCGTACTAGGGCACAGTGGAGACCCCATGAAGAGGCAGCTTACACTGCCATATGATGGTCTGGGTATCCGGCAGTTTAAATCCCAATGAGATCAAGGCGAAGGCACTTGAAATCGGCGGAAATGCAGAGTTCCAAAAGCGCCTCACAGATTTCTGGATGACACTATTTCTACATCTGTTTCCCCCGACGATGAATCCGCTTTCGAGACCCCTCTGTCTAAATTTCATCCTTGCTCCACCCAAAGGCCTGGTCCGGACATTCCACCCCATAAGGCTGGAGCCGCAAAGATTTTCATAAGTTTTTCGAACGTTGCCTGTGTCATAAACATACAGTTACTTATACATGTTACAAGTACTGGAAAGGCCACCCGGACCCTAAAGAGTGTCGCTTTGACTTCGACTCTTCCAACAAGACTCCGATCAGCGTTTTCGACCCTGAAACTGGTGAATTTACTTTGCGTTGTCTAGGGGGCCTTGTCAATGATTTTAACGCTACTATGTTGCGTGCCATCAGATGCAACATGGACATTAAATTTATTGGCTCTGGCCCTTCTACTAAAGCGATTCCGTGCTATATCACGGACTACATAACCAAGTCGCAGCTTCAGGCACACGTAGTGTACGCAGCGCTCGAACTCGCCGTCAATAAGTTAGGTGAATTTGAACCTGAGGAAGACGACCTTGCGTCTAGAGCCAAACGGCTTTTGCAGAAGTGTGCACATTCTCTGATTTCGAAGCCCCGAACTTTATGTTGAGCTCAAGACAAAGAAACTAGAAAAGTCAGTGAAATCTCCCTCATTGGTCGTCTCGTTCACATCTTCGGCCAGATCCTGCAAAATCACTTGGCGTAGATGGGACATGCAGTCCTACCTGGTCGGAACATCAGAAACATTTCTGGGGTTCCTGGATGCAAAAGACATCGTTCGAGGTTTCGACACAGGCCCGTGCAGCATATGGAGAGTCAGCAATGGCGGATCGACTGGGCAGCGCGAGTGCTCCATAGCCTGTGGAATTAGGGGAGCTCAAAGTAAAAGTGCGCCGGACGCTTTTGCGCTTTTCACGCCGGACGCTTTTCGTCACGTGACCCGGAAGTCGCCGGCGCCGCATTTTTCTTTCGTCCATAGGGATGACCCGCTCGATTATAATAAAGGAGGATGGTGAAGCGAAGCGATGTAGATTGCGAGACAAACTACTAGAATACTGACAGCAACAGCAAAGATAGGTAGACAGACAGTTTGATTAAAATGGGAGTAATAAAAGCGAATTTCGAAGTGGGTATCAATTGAAGAGCATTTTCTCAGAAGGAACTGAAAAATCCGAAGGCTGGGGAGGATGTATCATCGCGTGAGAGTCGGCTTCGCATTCTTGAGCTACCGGCTTCAGGGGAGTGTGCGCGTTTCCGCGGCTCTGCATATTTCTCCTTGATCATGTTGCTCGGGTAAAACAACGCTACCGATCCTCTGGAACTCCGAGATCTTGGTTTCTTCGGAGGTATTCTGTAGGTATGTGTCTGCCAGGCGGAAATCCAGGACAGTACTGCGACGCACCTCATCTTTGGACTGCTTCCCGAAAAGAACCAATCGGTTCTGCTCATCTTCCAACTGCCGAATCAGGAGCCAGATGAGTTTACCGCCGTCTGCCCCAGGTGGAGGCGCAGGCTCCGCATCTTTGACAGCCTTGACAGTCTGTCGCTTGTTTTTGTACTTCCGCGGCGACCGATGGAGGGGTGACACTGGGACTGTGTTTTTCTTGACCATCAGTTATGAATTAGAGAGAGAGAGAGAGGTAGGTCAGAGCTGAGCACAGTAAGGACAGTGGTAATCTATTATGAGGATGTGGTATGGACGAAAGAAAAATGCGGCGCCGGCGACTTCCGGGTCACATGACGAAAAGCGTCCGGCGTGAAAAGCGCAAAAGCGTCCGGCGCGCTTTTACTTTGAGCTCCCCTATTACTGCGCCCGTTCACCAGCAATCACCGGAGGCGTCCTGAAGGTGTGGCGTGTCACCGCAAGGAAGCAATACGTCATTAGTCTCTTATAAACAGACGCTACAACAAATGTCACTCGTACCTCGCGATGTTGTAGTCTGTCGATTACCCGAGGCGTTTGATCCGAGCTCGACCTTATTATGTAATCTTAAATTTCTCGAGCTTTTGAACGACGGTTACGACGTGTCTTTCGACATTCTGTGGTGATTTTTTCGTCCAGGAAAGCCGCATAAGCAGCTTTCTCAGTTGTTTCCCTCACCTGGACCGCGCAATCGCGATGCCGAATTTTGATGGGCCGACCACGTGACAACGGCGGTGTTTCATTTCTGAATGATGATTTCTCGTCGAGAATGGGGCACATGGCAATTTTGAAGAGGCGCATCTCATCGAAATCATAATCCAGGTCATTTGGCCTCTTAATTCTGTCCGTTGTAGTCAGGTTGAAGCGGAAAAGCCTTTGATGGGGTTCAAACTCCGACGATTATGTAATAAGGTCGAGCTCCTAACACCGGGCGCGTGGTAAACTCCAGACTAATACGTCATAGACTCGTGACCAATCTGCCTACGATCTGCAACAATGTGGCGAGCACATTGCCGTAGGCAGACTGGTACAACTTGGGATTTCCAATTGAGGCGCGCGAGGAGTTTGAAACTTTGGCGAATAAACAGCTGACCAGATGGAAGTAATTGAGCTCAAAATCGAGACTAGGAGTGCATATACGCGTACGTTTGACGCGGTCAACCGCACCCACGAGTAGAATCTTGAGGGAACCCAAAGTTCGGTTAATTGCAGTATTCCAGAGAGTGTGTAGGTTGACCTCTCTTTTACTCGATGGCTCGCCCTCTGGGCTGTCGGTCGAGCAGATTGTCTCAAATATGTGTCTATTTAATTACTATCAGTGTTTCGGAGACGGTTGAGGTTATTGCGGAAAACATGCCCCACGAATGTACCTTCGCAGTTTAGGCTAGAATCGACGAAACTGGAACTGAGAAAGTTTAAATCGTCGGGAAGGGAGCGCTGTTTACTCAAACTTCGCGCTGTAATTATTCCAAGTCTCCTCCAAATAGAGTACCCCGGTATAGCACGAAATAGCGCAACCCCGGTTCACCTGTCCTGTGTCTGTTGAGGCATATGTATCAAGCCTGCACTTGGCCGCGTCGGCCTCGGCCTCTTTTGAATTTTCGACCGCGGTGGTTACTGAGTTGAGCGCAGGAACGGCTAGTGGCGAGGAGTCAAATACCGCCACAGCCCACAAAATCTGGTTCAAGTTTTGTTCAGGAACAGCCGACGCTGACAAATTACGGACTTACCAATCACCACGTTGTCAGTGCCGAGCGAATCAATGTGACAATGTTACACTAATCCGTTTCTTTCTTCAAACCTCCATGTCAAAATCGCGAAATGGCGCTCAATCCAGGATTTAGGCCCCTCAGCCAGCAAGAGAAGGTTGATATTAAAAGAGAATCTGGAAAGGTAAACACGCCTCCAATCAGATTGAATATTTTGCCCTGACTGTCAATTCCGTTTCCAGGCTCCATGTGCGGAGTGCAAGAGGTATTCCCGTTGTCACTCAAGAGAGTATGGTTTTTGACTCCTAGCCAGGCTGAAGCTTAAATGCGACAAGAACATACCTTGCGCATCGTGTGGTAAACGCCGCTCCTAAAGCCAATGGCACGTCTTGTTCATGTCGCGTCTAGTTCGTCGAGGCTGTGGTGAAACCTGTCCCACTGGTGAGGCGGCGGAGTAATTCCCGCTTTTCTCCGTCTCAGTCCTGAACGCAGGAACCTACCTTCCAACTGGTCGCGGCCGAAGGCAGGTCGTTGTTGGATTTGGCTCAGTCTTCCGGTCTCACCGCCCTGCAGGGCTGTACCAACCGAGTCTTCGCGTCTGAAGCGTGCCATGTCCGAGATGGAGGACCGCATCAAAGAACTGGAGACTGCTATTACAACCGCATATGACGATCACCTCGATTACTGCCCGCATCTGGGCATATCCCCTACCGGGCCCCTTTCCGCAGACGAGCTTGCTGACAGCCTCGGTACGTTGACTGTGAACAACACAGATGACACGCAATATTTTGGGCGCACGGCTGGAACAGAGGTGTGGCCTCTTTTTCACGCGGGGTTCGACTCATTCAGACTCGACCAGGCATTGCTCTCGGTCCGTCATCCATGTTACGATGAGCCCGAAACTTATTTTTATCCAGATAGAGGCCGATGACCCGATGATTGAGCTATCGGCCTCCACATTCACAGCCGTAACGGACTCATTCTCCCTCCGTCTCGGCAGGACTGTGGCCTGGAACGCAGAACAGGCTCTCACGCAGCTGTTTGTGCGCCTACCGAGCAAACTGCGCGCATCGCAGCTATGCGAGGTGTACTTCGAGAATGGGTGTTGGAGTGGGACGCCCATCATGCGCGATGAGCTGGTGGAACTGCTGGCCCAAGTATACAGCAGCTTCAGCGCGCCGGACCCCGCGTGTTCCGTGCACCAGGTGGCCGTCCTGTACGGCGTGTTTGCGCTGGGCGCTCTCGTCGACCTCACCCTTCCACGGTATAACGTGGAATCCGAATACTATTTCGACTTGTGCCGCGCGGCCCTCTCCGTGCGCTCGGTATTTGACGACCCGACCATGGCGACGATCCAGGCCTTGGTCCTCGTCTCGGTTTTTTACGCCCACGGTGGACCCAAGTTCTCGATGGAAAGTGCGTGGTCGTTAATCTCGGTGGCCTCGAACATATGTCAGAATGTGCGTTGAACTTCACTTGCCTTCTCCGCATACTCAAGACACGATTGGACAGATGGGTCTTCGTATGGATCTTCCCCTCCTGCACAGGGCCCTTGCTAAGGATGATCAGATGCCGGACGGCTCCAACCAGGGTTGACACCTAAACAAATTCATCGCCAACGCGTGCGTTTTTCCCCTGCGATACTTGAAGTTCCTCACGTCCTACACAGGCCCTGTTTTGGGAGACCTATTCGATCGAGACGCTGCAGGGCCTCGCGGTGGGACGCCCGACCGGCACATTTCTCGCCAACATCAGCTGTCCCTTCCCTACCGAACAAATCGACGACACCGGCAGTATTCAAGACGGATGTGCGTACTTCTTCGTTCGTTCGTTCTTGACTGACGGATGATGGAGTGTATACATTAGATTACCGCCGCCGGTGGCAGTTCGTGAAGGAGGTGCGCAGCATCGTCTCACTGCTGACTCTCGATGTACTGACCTCACGCAGATTGCTGGCCCGGTGATGGAGATGTACCTCACGGCCGACCCACCCGCCTACGATGTCGTCGTCGATCTGGACCAGCGGATCCGCAAGTTCGTGCAGTCCACGACGTGCACGCCCCTCCGCTCCTCGGACGCCCTCAACTCCCCTGCAACCTACATCCAGCGCACGGCCCTCCACCAATCCTGCACAATCAGTTTCGTTCACCACTCTGCCTTCTGCTCTCCACTGACTGGCGATTTTCAGTGCTGCTGTACATCCACAACAACGGGTTCGTGCACGCCATACGCGAGAACCCGGCGGGCCCGTACTTCACCCCCCGAGCCATCTCGTATCTCGCGGCGAGTCGCTGTGCCTCAGAGATCATCCATGCCGGCATCGAGAACTTCGCGCGCCATGCGGAGCTGTTCTCCCGCTGGTGGCCCGTCTGGAAGAGCCGTGCGTCTCGAGTGTGCTCATCCCCCATCTGCAGCTAATCATGAACGCGCGTTCCCAGTATTCAACGCTGCGGTACGTATCATCCCTGCACCCGTATCCGTTTATCTCACTAAACCCACTCGCACTGACCTAGATCATCGCTGGCGCCGTCGCCGCGAAGTGCCCGCAGAACAAATTCGCACCTGGGGCCCTCCTCCAGCTCTTCGTCGCCGTGGATCTCTTCGAGCGCGGCGCCGCTTCGTCGTTCCGCGCGCGCAATGCCCTCGTAAGCAAATCAGAATCAAATCAGAATCTCGCCGTCCCTGACGTGTTTGCCATTCCGATTACAGCCCGTGCTGCGCGTGCTTCGCGCCAAGGCCATCGCGGCGTACACCACGCATGCCGGGGACAACGCGCTCGGGGTGGACGCGGATGCGGAGGAGGACGCGGCGCTCGACGTGTTCGCGGGGCGCACGCGCGTCATCGCGCAGAACATCCTCTCGCGCACGCAGTGCCGCCAGCATGTGCCACGGGTGTACTCGGTTCCACCTGAGACTGCTCAAGGACACTGGCGAACTGAGACCGCTCAAGGTCAAATGCCAGACGACTCGCCGCCAGCCATCGACGCGTCGCTCGTGCAGTATTTCACTTCTGCTCCCGGATCCGGGCCCTCGTTGCCAGAGCTGGACGGCGGTGCGAACCCGCTAGCAGGCGGGGGCCTTCAGGACAGTACAAATATGATTCCGATTCCGTTCCTCGACGTCCCTCCACTCCCACTGTCGGTGTCAGATGCGTACGGTGGGGAAGACGCCTGCATGCTGGACGAGCCGGAATGGACCGAGTTTTTGGAGACGTTGTGACTACTGCGTCTCCCCTTGGCCAACACTCGTACATTCTAGTTCTTGCTGCTCTGAATCACCAATCCAGTTGACTAAAGTCATGGTGTCCCATTGAAACTGGTACCAGAATAAATTCACTGTGCAAAATCGCCAAACAAACATCTTAGATTTAGCTCTGCGGACGACTAGTAGGCCATCGCCGCCGCAAGCAGCTCGGGGAATTTGGGTGTGCCGAACCCAGCTAAGGCGCCGATGTTAGCCAATTCTTACTATATAGACTTGGTGCGAACTTACTAAGGGGATCCCACCCAGCTGCCGCGTCGAAAGCGACCTGGTTTTGAACATGAGCAGGAGGATTCTACTGAAACAGGCCGGAGACTAACCGAATCTGCGGGACAGACAAAGCCCGAATTGTGGCCAATGGTAATGTCAGTGAAGGCCGACGATGCCTTTGAGTAGATGAATGGGTTCAGGAATCCCAGTACGGGCTTGCCGGCAGCAATGAGGCGGTCGTTGATGAGAGCAATGATAGCAGCGAAAGTCGGCGAGGATGCGCTGGTGCCTGAAACGGGGAATGTTTCGTTGGCAAACACGATGGCGAAGTTCTGTCCCTGAGTCGAAACATCCGGATATCCCCGTCCAGTCTTATTGAACGTCCCTGCAAAATCGGCAGGGATAGTCTTGAGGAAGCTGGCCACTGCTGCGGCTTGGTAGCGCGGCCTGCGAAAGAAGTTGGAGAACCCGCCACCGGTGAAATTGACTGCCGTTTCAGGCGCGAAGCCGATTGTAGATCCTACGGAGGTAACGAAGGGACAAGAGGCTGGGAAGACCGGATCGAATGTATTGTTTTGACAGACGGAGAAGTCGTCGTGACCTCCGCGAACGCCGCCCTGAATTTGAACACAAAGTCAGAGGAAGTTGGATGTAAGGACAGCTGGTCAACAGACGTCTCCGGATGCGTAGATCACAGAAATACCCCGTGAGGTCAGGGCCATGTAGCCGTTGCAGATTTTTCTGTAACATAAAGTTTGTAAAAGCGATCAGCATGGGTGAGTTAGAATATCGACGTTGCCATGGTGCTTCCGAAATCCCCTTCGCTTAACCCGTACGATGTGGTCATTACTGAGGGTGGTTCGGCAACGCCGTCGAGGAATGTCGTCGTGTCTAACAAAGCCGTGGCGAACCCTTCATCGTCGCCGTCCCCCCCGACTGATAGAAATTGTAGCGGAACTTCCGTCGCAAGGCCTGGTTTGCATTTAGTACACGCACGCGCACCCAGCACGAAGCCGTGAGGAAAATGCACACCCGCTGTATATTGAACGTCGAGATTAGCTTCGGCCCCGGCGTCCTGTGGGCCCTGGGGGTTCGTTCCATTGTCGAGAGTCAACAGCGTAAACGTCTCGTCGGAAGGTATATCCGGTCGGAATAGTTTTAGAAACTCCTACGATAGCGTCAGGTTTCAGTGGCAACTTCCTTCTGGTTGGACCACCCACAGCGAGATCTGCAGTTTGCGCAAATTCGTCCACATAAGCCGTGATGAGCAGAGCGTTCGTTTTTTCGGTCGCAGGGGTCGCAGGGATTCTGTAAAGCCCCTGTAGGCAAACTGGAGTGATTAAACCGGTGGCAAGGGATGTGTCGCAAGATGCATCTGGTGAGGGCTTTTTGGGGTTGGATACAGCGAAAGCCAAGCGGGGGTTGGGATCCGGAAATGACGTGGTGGGATGGATCACATCGATGTGCCCAACCAGCTCGGAGGGCAACGACACAGAGAGCGTACGCGTGATCGCTTGCGGCAAGGCTGGATGCGTGAACTTTTCGAACCGCGCGTTGAACAGTGTATTTGCCTGGTGGACTGGAAGAGTGACCGCGGCCCAGTCCCCGTTTGGCGAGATTATGGTGGGTGTAAGACCATTTGCAGTTGCGAACGCGGTAAACGCTGAAACCGTTTCTGGAGAGGGCTGAACAAATGTTTTCACCTGCAAAATTCATCAGTTATGCTTATGGTTAGGGAAGAGACCAGCGAACCTCATCCATAGACAACCACTGTCGAAAGTTGGAACTCCCAGGGGTGGAGATGGATGCGAGCTTCTCTTCCAAGCCCGCTACGTTGTTGGAGGTCAAACCAACACGAAAAGTGATCATCCCAGTCGCAGATGCAAGACCTTGACTGGAGAATCCGACGGGAGCGGCTGGTCGTCTTTCGTGTACCACCATGCGACCCGCGACCATCGCAGCAGCAACTGAGAGAATGTTGAGGAAGTTCGCAATGATCATGGTTGGGAAATACGGTGAGAGACAGACCGCGGCCATTCCTTATGAACCGGCCCAGGATTACGCGAGAACGGTCGCTCACCGCCCCTCATTGGGGTGGGGAAACTGCGGATTTCTCTCACCGGGAGAAAATTGCCTCATCGGAAGGGCAGGAATTGCCAGAAGACAACAGCATTGAGAGTCAAAGATAACCAACTGTTGCCAGTCTATCAGTGTGGTAAATCAGATGCTGATTTTGCGCTGATTCTTCTGATCCGCAGACTGATATATGTCGACTGTATAGTTCTTCTCCCGGCCATATCACAGAGTAGCACGCGGTCACTGCGGAGCGGTGTTGCGAGTCAATTTATGGGGCTGGAGAATGTGAGCTGTACTCGGGAGATGACTGTGAAACTGGGGAGACACAATTCAGTATCGAAATAGACGGCCATTAAAACTCGGCGCAGGCCCATATTTCGGGACCGGTGGGCGGTATTTGCGCGAAAATTTCAACCCACAGGCCCTTCGCGGCGAGCGCGCGCAGACTCACTCGTGACTCGTCTATGGTGTGATGTGCAGCTCCGCGAGGCGCGGGATTAGCATCAGCATCGCGCGCAAGGCCCTCGTAAGACCTTGGATCATAGGATTCGAAGGAATGTACTGGAATATCTTTGCGGTGATTACGACTGGTAGAGCATTGTTCGTCGCTATCTCGCGACCTTCCAGAATGAGACCATCCATCTGAGACTTTGCTGAGACTGGAGCCGATATATCTTGTGCCCCCTGGGTGTCGTGGTCGTGATCCTTGGAGGAATACGATGGACTGGCCGCTTTGCCGAGAGAAGCCTTAGAGAAGGGAATTTGCCAAGATCAAGCGCCTTTGCTTTTGATTTTTGGCCGCCCACAATTGCCTACAATTTTTGCAGAGGTAACCTATCAGTTTTGTCAAGCCACCGTCACGGTTAGATTGGGAGAGATCTTCTGCGTCTGACCGCAAGTTAAGCTAGATAAACGATAGGCAGTTGTGGCGTAGTCTCTCGTAGACAGACGCTCTAACGTGAAGCTCGTACCTCGCAGGTTAGAGTTATGGCGTAAAGATAGTGGTTTAAGGCCTGTGTAACCCAAGTGCAACCTGCACAGCATGTGGGATGTACGGCAAGGAGTTCGAGTCTTGTGTCGCGTTTGTCAGTGTAAGAGTGGCGAGTGCAGAGTAGATGAAGGACTGCAGGTGTCGGTGGTGAGTGGTGAGTTTGGTCTGTACTCGATACACAACTGAGACCGGTAGCGCAGGCTGCTGTATGGGCCGGACAGCCGCCCGGCACCTTTTGATGGTGGTAAGAGGCAAAGGTCATCCGTTCCCAGTTCCTTCTCGTGGCCATTGTCCAAATGGCGAGATTCAGTTTTAGTTGGACCCCTATTTCCCCGGAACCGTCCGGCCCGTGGCTGTCATCGGCTGAGCCAGGGCCACGTCCGACTCAGATGCCATTCCCATGTCCTTCCTCCCGCGCCCACTACTGCGGCGTTCTCTCGGATTAAACGGCTGGAAGCCTTCGAATCCTGCAATCAGGCGCTATGGGACACCGACCGCGCAAACCAGACCTGGACGAGGGGGTCTGGCTGCTCTTGCCACAGGCATTTGTGGAATCGCGATAGGCTTCGGTGTAGCGAAGTTTCTTCCGGAGACCAAGGTGCCTGAGGCCCTGGATCCCCGGCAGCCTCGCTATGGATCTCAGCAAGAATTCCGCAAGGCGATTGAACAGCTACGGACCGCGTTTTCGACGCGGTCGGCTGTGGTATCCACGGACCCGGACGACCTGAAGGTGCATGGGCTCTCGACGAATACATATCACACTGGTACGGTTCTCACCCTACTCTGGTCTCGCTGGGGCTCCTTATGCGTTCAGGCGTCGACCATAGCGTCGTCGTGTATCCGGAATCCACGGAGGACGTGGTAACGATCGTCAAGATTGCTAATGAATACAAGATGCCCATCACCGTTCGTTATCCTCGGCGTTTACCCGACCGAGCCTTCCTGACGAATCGCCGCAGCCGTATTCTGGCGCGACGAGTCTGGAGGGACAGTTTATTGGTGCACGTGTATTCATTTTTCAGGCATGTTCTTGATTAGACTTTGTATATAGCATCCCGGGGGAGGCATATGCGTCGACATGACGGGGATGAACAAAATCTTAGAAATCCACGGTAAGTATTCCAGTTTTCCTTCTGTGTGCATCGCTGAACCGAGAATTTTCAGAGGCTGATGCTGACGTTGTTTGCCAGCCCGGTTTGGGCTGGATGGAGCTCAACGAAACGCTACAAAGTCAAGGTAGCGTCTCCCATCCGTTCCAGTGCATTTACGAATCCCCAGGAAGGCATCCCACTCTTCTTTCCCGTATGTGCTGCCTTTCACTCTGCGTCCAAAACTATTGAGCATTTCGTCCCAGATTGATCCCGCTCCCGATGCGACCATCGGTGGGATGGCAAGCACCGGTTGTTCAGGGAGTAGGCATTTATTTCAACAATGATCGTAAACTACTGCTAACAAAACTCTTTCTACAGCAAACGCAGTCCGCTACGGCACCGCAAAGGCCGAGTGGTTCTTGAACGTTACCGTGGTGCTACCCAGCGGAGAGGTCATCAAGACGCGCCGCAGGTCGAGGAAATCGTCCGCCGGCTTTGATACCACCAAGCTGTTCATTGGCGCGGTATGATTCTACGACCCAGGACAAAAGCATTGCTCATTCATTTATTCCCGCAGGAAGGTACGCTGGGCATCATCACCGAAGGCAAGCCCCGTTCCATTTCTCCCTTTCCTAGTGTTAACCATTCGGCGGCGTTGCAGTCACCCTCCGGCTCGCGCCACTGCTGCCTACGACTGTCGCGAGCGTGCAGTTCCCCGACGTCAAGGCGGCTGTAGAAGCCTCGATAGAGATTCTGCGCTCTGGAATCGCCGCCGGCATTCGTGAGCTACATGCATTCATGTACAAGATGCATCCATCTGACGCCTCTCAGAATGCGTAGAACTCGTCGACGACACCTTCATGGCCGCGACCAACAAATACGGTTCGTCCATCCACTCCTCATATTATGCGTGCGAACTTGATAATCCGGCACAGGCGTCTCGCAGCACCAGTACCCCGTGAGTGACGGCCTGTTCTTCAAGTTCCAGGGCCACTCCCCGGCATCGCTCTCCGAGACCGCGCGCGTCGTAAGGGAGGTGTGCGCGCGGCACGGTGGGACGGGCTTCCGGCTCGCGGACGGCGTGGAGGAGGCGCACGATATGTGGCAGGACCGCAAGAATGCGCACCATGCAGGGATGTCGCTACGTCCCGGCGCGCGCGGGTGGGCCACGGACGTGTGGTGCGTACTCCTAATTAAATGAACACTTCGGGCGTTGAAAGTGCGATGATGATAGCGTCCCCGTGTCGAAGCTCCCCGAGCTCGTGCTCGAGACAAAGAAGGATATGGAGAGGATTGGGCTGCCATACACGATCGTCGGGCACGTCGGGGATGGGAACTTCCACGCGCTCCTCCTCTTCACCACGGACGACGAGCTGGAGGTCGTCAAAGAGGCCGTGCACCGCATGGTCGTGCGCGCGATCGCGCTGGATGGGACTTGTGCGTTTTATTTAAGAGGTCCCTATGAGTGAATGCTTATGCGTGTGGCACAGGTACGGGGGAGCACGGCGTGGGGATCGGGAAGCGTGAGTTCCTCGTGGAGGAGCTGGGCGCTGGGACGGTGGAGTTGATGAAGACGATCAAGCGCACTATCGATCCTTTGGGGCTGTTCAACCCGGGGAAGGTGCGTGCCTTCGTGAATTGCGCCGATGACTTCTCAGCAATGTGATAGCTGTACCCCGACGATGTTGCCCCGGATTCCGGTCATGGGCATGCGTGATATTCGACCCTAACCACTCTGCAATAACTATGTGGCTCGATAAGTTTTTACGTTCTGGGTCTCGGTTCTGCTGGGAAATACATTCGTTATGGGCATTTTTAGACAGCTGGCATCCTGCTCTCCAATCCTCGGATGAACGACGACGGTATGATCCCATTCCGAGGCACGCCTCCCTTATTCAACTTCCGCACTTCCCCGGCGTTCAATTCGCGGACGTCGACATACTTGTTCCGTGCCTCCACGCGCCAGACCTTTAGAGTGGATCCGTTCTCCGTCTCGGGTTCGGCTATGGGTGAGAGGGCGCAGAACTCGCGCAGGGCGTGGATGACGCGCGCCCCCCAGTCGATCCTGTGCTGCGCCGTCCGCTGCACATCTCGCACAGCGAGTGTTTGGGTGCTTCGGACGACGCCCGCTGGATCGACGAAGCCGACGAATATCTCGGGCGTGCCGAGGAGGTGGGATTGCATTTCCCACTTGCTGCGGTTGGAGGTGATACTGTAGCTGTTGGGAAATACCCATTGTATTCATAAGAGCAACGAGGCTAGAAGCGTTACTGACTTCGTTCCTTCGACGCGCTTTGTTTTGAGCTCCATGTAATTCTGAGGGCCGGGGTTTTCGAGGTAATTGGCTGGGAATTAACGTCAGCGGTGGGCGCTGGAAACTAGGATAGCGGCGTACGTGTGACGCAGTCAACCTCGCCCACGAGCAAAATGCTCAAGGCGCCCAATTTCCGGGTGATTGCCGCGTTCCACAGAGTGTGCATGTCCACCGCGCTGCCATTTGCCTCGCCGTTCGGCGCTGCGGTTGTGCAGAATGTTTCGAATCTGTGCCTGTCAAATTTAAATGGAAGGTGAGTGTCCCGTGTCGCGGAAGCTGCGATCCACTCATACGTACCCCATGTATGTGCCTTCACTGTTGTTGCTGAATGATAACGGTGAAAACCCACACCCCCCTCCCGAAGAGAAAGGCTTACTCAAAGCGCGTACGGGTGCTGTCCTCTTCCAGATAGAGCACCCCCTTGTAGTACGATACATTCAGATCTAATTTCTCCCCTAACATGATCCTGGGGAGCATCGAACTCAGTCATCGCTTGGACTTCAACGGCGGAAGGTTGATACTTCTTCATAATCCCCCGCCAGGTCACCACTTCGGCCTTCAACAACTCTTCGCTATTCCGCGCCGCGAGACACGTCGCGAAGACGTTGTCGAGGCGCCGTGCGCGCTGAAAGGCGCGCTGCTTGTATGGGAGACGCAAGAAGCGTTGCAGTCCATCGCGCAGGTTGAAATTCGGATTCGGGGGAGGGGACACGAAGTACCGCAGGGCGGCGGTGCTGTCGACCTCGAGGCGCTGGTTGCAGATCGAGAAGCACGCGGATTGGGTGGCGGGACCGAGCAGTACGGGGAGGGGGCATTGGGGGGAATCGTCTGCGTTGAGGAGGCGGCTGGTGGGATTCTGAGATTGAGACATCGAAGTTTGAGCGGAGAGGCACATCGATGAGAAGAGCTCGCCCACAATACTTATAATAAAACGACCTCGTGGCGCTGTGGGCGCCTAATTGGCGTTTCGATGTGTAGGCGAGGGGCTTTGGGATTTCGGTTCCTAGAATATCACTTCCGATCTCATACATAAACCTGCGTACCACTACCAGGTCCAATTCTCACCCGCTTCGCTGAACTTGAACCGGCAACAGCCGAGGCTGAAACCAATCACCAAGCCGCTGATCCGTCCCTGCCTTGCTTCAAACCTCCATCTCCGAAGAACGAGATGGCAATCAATGAGCTTACCTGCTATTGAATTTATAGGCAGACTGGTAACGACTGTAGCTTCAAATGGTCTCCGCTCCGCCTGGCGCCGACCCGGCGCAGTCGGCTCAAAGTCGGCTGCATGGAAATTCTCCAAGCAGTGTGCTGTGAGAAGCGCTACTTCCAACAAACGGGAATTCATTGCAATAGATATCCTTATCGCCCGATCGTGCCGCCGCTGAAACACAGAAGGAGTCCTCTCGGACTCGGTTAAATCTTGACTACTTGGGGATAGCTGCAGGTTACCCGCAACCACCATGCCGATTCTCGCTCTCCTCGAACTCGTCCAGGACATTGCATTCCAGGTGTGTCGTATTCCGCTAAAAACCCCCCCCCGCGCTCATCAGGTTAAGATCTCATGGACCGACAAGAAGAATCTCCGGACGACATACCAAGCGCTGAACGGCGCGTTCGCGCCGCTCGTCCCCGCGCACCTCGTTGTGCACGCCGATGTGGCGCGCATTTCGGGAACGATCGGGCGGCTCGAAAGTCTCGCAAAACCTGACTACCGCCCGTCCTTGCTCGACAAGAGCGTGCTCATACCGACAGATTCTTTAGATGACGAAGACTAGGAGCGTCTGGGCGTAGTACTGGTCCCACGGCCCCGCGCAAGGACGGAGTCATTGGAGCGTATGTAGATGGCACATTGATGTCGTGGCTCACATTCGGCAATGATTGATGCCCTGAGCACGCCTGCTCATCTGGCACACGTCGAAGTAGCCTTGCCCTGCGTCATCTCGAGCGAGAGGATCCCCTTCAACACGTTTTGCAGCCTCCGCTCTATGTCGGTCTCCGTCACCCCGTTTGAGGATCCCACCGACTGGGAGACGATTGTCGAGCGCATACTCCAGCCTCTCGGCGAGGCGGTCCCCAGGTGATTTATCCGGGCGCACGACACAAGCCGCGATACCGCGAGGATCCCGCGTACCCGTGCCTCCGACATCTCCTCGCCAGCGTGCCCCGCGGGACCCCTCCACGGCTGAGACCCCTCGCGCTCCAAAACGACGTCCTCGACCTCGCGGAATACACGCAACACCTCGGGTCGCTGATCTCGCACGACATCGAGGTCCCGAGCACCGGGCGGGTCGACGATGAAGCGCGGACCCCTGTATCCGATGCGGCCGTCGTCGGCGTGCTGGAAATGCTGGCGGTAGCAGGGATCTTCCCCCCTCAGCTGTGCGCCCAATGGAAATGGGCAGCCGACGGCACGCTCCTTCCCTACCTCCGCGCGCATCCCGGGCTCGCGCAGCTGGTGGACTCTGTGCTCCGTGTGCACCTCGTGTACTTCGTGTACCGCCTAACCCCGTGCGCGGAAGACCGCGGCGCGATACAGTTCACGACGAAGGAGTCCGGACTCCGAACACACGACGAGGAGGGCACGCCTGAGCTGGCGCGGTCGCCTGCAGACCCGGTACTTGTCGGTGGGTTCTTTCGCACTGCGAGAGCGTATCTCAGTGGTTTTGCCTCTCGAGTGGCCTCCCACTTCTAGTGCACCATGTATTCCTTATAACGTACGTTGAAATCTCCCGCTTGGATTTCCGTGATGGCCAGTCAATGGTGGTTGTTGGCGGCGGGTCTCCCCGTCGATACTGATATTCCCCTTGCGGACCAACAAAGCTACAAATACACTCTCCCCACCGCCTTCAAGACTTCAACAGCGGAAGGTTTGTCAACTAGCAACACGGCCGCGTCTCACGATCTCCACGCTCTCGTATCTCCCACCTCTCAATACGCACTTCCCTGCGCCGGCATCCCCCCCGGGAACACCTGCTTGAACAACTCGGGGTAATGGCGCTCCGCGACATCCGGGTGGCTCCTGCACAAATGCACCAGTTCAATTCGATCAGTCAAGCATTTAATCAGAGAGAACGAGAGGGAACGAGAAGGAGGAATAAAGGGAAAAAACGCACTTGACCCGCCCAATAAGATTAACCCGCCCGCTCGGCTCGCGGTCGAATTCCGTGAAGTTGACCGCTATCCGCCTTCGCGTCAGTTTTCGCTTTCATGATGAACAGGGGGTAACGCACAATCCGTCGCCCCAAGCGCCCCGCGCGCTTCGCGGAGTTTTAGGATTTCTGGCGGGACTAAGTACCCCACCACACGTCAGCTCGCTAGTACGCATTTAATTTCAAGATGAAAACGTACACTCAAGCACGTGCTCCGCGAGCCGCACGTCGAGGCCGATGTTCTGGAAGAAGGGGACGGAGTAGCGCGGCCCGGGCGAGGAGGAGGATAAGGGCGAGAGGACGCGGTGCGAGGTTGCGCGGGCGAGGCCTTGGGTTGCGAATTCGAGAGCTGCGAAAGAAAAGAAGCGCGTAAGAAATGAGGTAGGGGAGAGGAGGGAAAGAGGAAGGGAAGGGAAAGCACGCACCACGCCCGATGTTGACGACGAACGTCCCGGGAATGGGGGGCACGGCGATCCACTCGCCCGCGAGGTTTTGAACTTGTAGGCCCGGGTGGTCCGACGCTTGGAGGAGCTGCATTCGGGATTAGTACACGCGATTGTCCTGGGCGAGAAATGAAGGACGCACGAAGGTAAGGAACCCCGCGTCGTAGTGCGGGCCGACGCCCTGGCTCTCTCCGGGGGCGTCGGTGGGCGGGTACTGCACGATCTTGCCGCGGTGCTGCATGAGCTCATCGGTGTCGTAGAATTGTGAGAGGGCGTCGGGGGGGAGGCCGAACGCTTCGGCGAGGAGGGAGATAAAGGCGTAACTCAGCGCCTGCACGTCTAGGAGGTAGCGCTCCATCGTGGCTTTGAAGCCTGGTAGGAGGGTTTCATCTGGCCACTAACGAATGTCGAAGTCAGATTTGTGAGGGAATGAGGATGTGGAGGAAGACGCACCTGCGATGGACCCCAAAGGCTCCAGTAGTCCGGATCCCCGCGCCCCTCGACTGCGCGGCACACATGCGGCGTCGCGATATCAAACTGCTCGCGCCAGTCCGTGCGCCCTTTGGTGAGTTCCGCGCCGAGCTTCGAGTACCCGAGGAAGTGCTTGCTGTTGCGCATGCTGATCTCGTCCTTCGCCGCCTGCGGGAGCGCGAAGAGGCGCGGGATGTAGGCGATGAGCGCGTCGGTCTCGACGGGCACGTTGTCGAGGTAGAGGAAGCCGACGTTGATGAGGGCGTGTTGCAGCTCCTTGATGAACTGCGGTTTGAGCGCGGGGGAGCTGACATGCGCGTAGTCGAGGACGGGGACGGAGGAGAAGTTCGGGGAGGCCATTGGGAGAGAGCAAGATATGGAGCCTGAGGCTAGACGCCGCTACATTGGATCGCGTGATATGGCGCGATTCCACGCGATAACGGTCCACATTTTTGCTTTCGAATTTACGAGGCAAAATATAGGACGATTTCAAGACGAGGAGGGTGTTTTTAAGTTGCCGATGGCAAGTCGACGTTCAAGCGAGGGGGGATGGAAGTTATCCGAAAACTTAGGCGCCGGGGCCAAACAGCGCCAAACTGGGACCGAATGCGGTAAACGTTGAACCCATTGAACCTTGACGCCTTCGAGGGGGTAGAGGATGAATTGGAGAAGAGGGAGCACGCGGGACGAGCGAGTATGCGATGAGCGATGGACTTGAAGAGCCAGAGGCGGGAAGGTTGGATGGCCGGGAAGGTAGTACTAGTGAATATTGGGGCCACCGTGGCTTGTTATGCATTCAAGTCAACTGAATTCGTGATTAGTAACATCACCTCGCGCACCCCACGGCGATCACCAATGCCCAGTCCAACTTGCTAGGACGCATAGTTGAGAGTGACAATTTCGTTAGAATACCTCATACGTCTGAATCCCAACCCTATGAACCTACCTTGTATCTGCGTTGATTCTGGTCGAATCTAAACGAGCGTGTTTGACTGGATTGTGGGACGAGCGAGGCAAACCCGCCAGGGTACAAATAAATATTACAGAGACGAGGTAACAACACAGGTGAGATATAGCACAGAGAAGGTACATAACACACTTTCTTCCTTTCATCCGATCCAGTGGACGGACCTAGATTTTATCTACTCCTCGCTCCCCATGAGATCGGGCTGCTCCGCCATAGACACCCTGACAAGCTTCTACTCCTCCGGAGGCTCCGCATTCCAGCTGTTCTGAAACGCAAGCGCCTCCTCGGCGGTGGGGAACTGCACCAGGGCCATATTGGGTTCGTCCGCGGCTGCGGCGGTGATGCGGTAGTCGCCGGTGTACCCTTGAGGCATCAATGGGAAGAGGGCGCAGATCTGGCCGGCGATGTCTTCGCCCCACACCAACGGGCCGAGGCCGAGGCTCACGGCGTCGACTTCTTCGTAGCGGGGCGGAACTGACCGAGGTGCGGCGGGAATGGCGGCGGTACCACTGTTTTGAAAGGCTTCTTCATACTATATCTCATTTAAATATTTCTTCACAGCAGGCAGGCAACTTACCTTGAGGGTGAAGGGATCAATGCGTGTCTATGTGGTCGCAGCCCACGTCAGTCCCTGAAACCCTGGCAGCCCAGCTCACCGGTATATAGTCCGAAACCTTGTTCCGGAACTCGACCACAGTCTTGAAAATTTTCTGCTGTTTGCGTAGGTTGGAAGGGGTGATTTTCTTTCCTTCTTTGAGAGTCTCCTTAAAGGAAGCCAGAGTCGTCTCCAGCTCCAAGAGATCGGCGACCAACCTGCGGTGGCGATGATGATGGATGTACCCAATGAAGCCACATGGACTTACATGTCATGCTCAGATGAAAATATGCTTTGTTGGTCCTCGCTTGAAGCCAGGAGTCTCTTCGTGTCCTCGAGAATTTTGTCGGTTTTCTTGATAGTTTTATGTGTGAGGGGACCGTAAACATCCAATAATGCGATCCCATAGATTGCGACTCGGACAGCAAACACGCCTAGAGCGAGTGGTCTATGAGGCGATTGAAAGGGAACTGGGTGAAATTAATCAGGCTTCCCGGTTTTATATCAGCCCACGACAAAAAAGCTCAGTGTCGGCGCTCTTGTAAACAATAATCAGGCTAGTTCTGAATGAAGGACACAGTTCCGAACTGACGGTTGGCAGCAGACCACGGTCGAGTACAATTGTCCAGGCGCTCGTCATGTTGAAAACATCGAGCAGATCCTGATCAGACACCTCGTTCACATCGTAACGAGGGATACGGTGGGATCTGGCTAAATTAAAGAACAAGGAGAGAAAGATGCAGCGGCAACTCGAACAATGCGCATGCCTTCGGGTATTGTGTCGGAAATGGCAATTCCGCACCTTTGTGGGTCCCTCTGTTGACTGCGTGAGACAGTGCTTTTGTGTCTATTTTGGAGGCACAATAGCCGTAGCGACGTCAGGATAAAGCACTCCTTGTCCACTGTGAGGTTCTGTCAGAAACATATATTTATTACTCACCAGATTTCGCGCCTTTAAATAGACAACGGCAACATTACACTGCCTTGTAAGTTTGGGGTTCGTATCCATGTTGCGCGAGGCTCTCATCGGAGCTTCTTCGTTGCGAGACTCGGGTTATGAATTTCGAACACCCAGGATTTTGGTGTCCCGCAGCAAAAAAGGACCCGCTCCTGGCGCCAGAGTGGCCGCGTTTCTCCATCGACGCAAAGTCAAATGATTGAAACTCCGGTTGTTTGATCCCCGACGCAAAGTCAAGGGAGAACCGATTACATGCCAGTGCAAGCCGGCGCGCAGGAGCGGGGCAGAAGTATGGACGTACGGAGGTGGTCATTGATCGAGTTGTGTGCCGGGTTCGGCGCACCGGGTCAGCAGACTCAGTATACTCTCAAATGCTGCGCCTAGAAAAATATTAAGCCATCGGTGCTATGATGTGGCGGAGATAGTCAAAGGCTCTTGAGCCAACCGAAGAGAACGTGTAGCCACATCAACTCTTTACCATGCGCCCGCAAAATAAACCACGTCGCGCGCAGAGACCGCGTCGTCGATTGGTCCGCGCCGGAGAGTAGGCATACGCCGCCACAACGACTTGCATGCCAAAGCAGGGAGCGCGGAAACGACGGTCCCCAGTGTGCTGTAGTGATTGACGGAGTTTTGCACCGTGTCCAGTCCAGCCCACCGGGATGCACAAATTACCCTGCCTCACAGTTTTCTGGGCTCAGGGGGTGTGTACGCCCGGGGCGGTTTTTGATTACTCCTTCGAGTGGCATAAGGAAGCTCCCCACAAAGCAGCCAATAATGGAAGTTGAAGGATGGGGCTCACCCGGTAGGGTGTACAAATTGGCCGCGCCTGCCGAAGACGGGTTAGGATCGGCGGATCGCTGAATGTCCAAGATGAAGAGCATTTATCATTATCAAGCACTTTGCGGGACCAAGTGCCCGAGCCAAGGACAGGGCTCAGGAAATGTTCAGCGCCGAACGGCGACCAGACGATGGGCATTGGAAAGCTAAATGTGAGACAAAGGCGATCTAATCTGTTGCTTCTTTAGCGTTTGCTTTGAGACAAAAGGGAAGGCTCATTTTTCAAATCATCTACTTGCATGGACAAGGACAGACAGAGGGAGGAGCCGAACGATGAACAACGAGGGGAGGAGAGATGAGACAGGCGCGGCGAAGGGTATTGCTGCGGCGAGCGCGAGCGTCATATGGTGCGGGCTAGCCATTCACAACCGCACTCTCACGGCTAGGATATAAGCAGTTGGAAATATACCACAGGCGTCGAGACGTCCACGCCCAAAGCAAAGTAAAGAACGAAGTAAATCCGACTACCGTGACTTAGCGCCAAACGCCAGTAAGAAGAAACGAGCTGTGCAAAACAAAAGAGAACAACTAGCAAAGCATATCCAGCATAGAGGTCGCTGCATACAGTAGACCATACAAAGTCCTTCCTTCGAGCTGTTTCGTGCCACCTGGTTGCCATAACCTTTACTGCTCAGCCTCGTTCTTGATCTTGCGTTTGAGCTCATTCCGAGGTGATGAAGTACCAAGGACCTCCGATGGCGAAGATACGAGAGAGGAAGCAGCAGCAAACGCAGTGGGGTGGGAGCAGCCGCCGCGAGTTGCAAAGCAGAGAGAGCCTGAGCTATGTGTCCGTGTTTGGCGCCTCGGCCGAAGTGATCCGAATCATTCCGACCGGTTTGCACGGCCACCAGTCTCCCTCAAGGGCCAAGGCCTCAGGTACTGCACGACACGACGACAGTACGCGACCGACGAAGGGGGGAGCCCCAGACCTAGCCAAGACGGAGTTGCACTCATCGGATAGAAGGTTTCATACTCTAGGTGCGCAATTTATTATTTGCCGCTCTTCAAAGTCTCTTCCCCAAGCCACTGTCTATTCTGCAGAATTATTCATGGGACCCATGCTCAGTGGATATTGTGCCAACATCAGTCGGAAGTGAGAATATGATTTCGTCATACATCGGTGTTCATCTCTGCCTCCATCATGTACGGTGTAGCATTCTGCTACTGACTTAGCGCTCAGCCTCAGGCGCTCTGTCCCAATCCCCCAGCTGTGTGCGACTCAAATCAGACCAAATCAGATTTTCTCGAGACGGCATGGCATGACAAAGTTCCCCGACCTCGACCGGATGCAAGTGTCACGCGGATCGATTGGCGCCATTCTCAGGTGGATGTTCTCTTTCTGGAACGTCGAAGGGGCTACCATCCTCAATCACTGTAAAAATATTCCAGTACATCGGCCCGGCCTCCCAATGTTATGATTCAATATGGCCCAACGAAAGCACGTTTCGACGGCCTGCGCGATGCCGACGCTGCTCCCGCCTTCGCGGATCCGCGAAGAACCCTTCCGCCGACGGCTACGCGTCCAGCTAGAGGCGCTCGTCCCCAATGGACTCGGTTATACGCCCACCGGTCCGAAAGATTGACCGGCTCCACATTTAATGGATGGCCGTCTATTTCGAGACTGAATCGTCTTCGCGCATTCTCCCGAGGTTCACATTCATCTATCTCCAGCTCCTGAATACAGCTTGGATTCTCCAGCCCAATAAATTGAAGCCCGCCACGGGTCCAGTCAACGCATGATACTGGGCGGGAGAAGACCTATACAGTCGGTATAAATCAGTCTGCAGATCAGGAGGATCAGCGCACTATCACATCTACTTTACCTCACTGACAAGCTGGTCAACGGTATGTTATCTTCGACTCTCCATGCTGTGTCTTCTGGCAATTCCTGCCCTTCCGATGCGGCAATGTTCTCCCCTCCTCCCCGCGAGGGAAATCCGCAGTTACCCCTCCCCGATGAGAAGCAGTGAGTCACCATTCTCGCGTAATCCTGGACAGATTTATAAGGACTGGCCGCGGTCTGTCTCTCATCGTGTTTCCCAACCATGATCATTGCGAAGTTCCTCAACATTCTCTCAGTCGCTGCTGCGGTGGTAACGGGCCGCATGGTCGTACATGAAAGACGACCAGCCGCTCCTGCCGGATTCTCCAGTCAAGGTCTTGCACCTGCGACTGAGATGATCACTCTCCGTGTTGGCCTGACCTCCAACAACTTCGCGGGTCTGGAAGCAAAGCTCACGTCCATTTCCACCCCTGGAAGTTCTGACTTTCGACAGTGGTTGTCTATGGATGAGGTTCGCCATTCTTCTCCCGCTTGAGCACGGACGCGACTGATCTATCTCGAAGGTGAAAGCATTCGTTCAGCCCTCTCCAGCAACGCTTTCGGCTTTTAATGCGTTCGCAACTGCAAATGGCCTTACACCCAGCATAATCTCGCCAAACGGGGACTGGGCCGCGGTCATTCTCCCAGTCCACCAGGCAAATACACTGTTCAACACGCGGTTCGAAAAGTTCACGCATCCAGCCTTGCCGCAAGCGATCACGCGCACGCTCTCTGTGTCGCTGCCCTCCGAGCTGGTTGGCCACATTGATGTACTCCATCCCACCACATCATTTCCGGATCCCCAGCCACGCTTGGCTGCCGTTGTACCCAACCTTGAAAAGCATTCACCGGATGCTTCTTGCGACACATCCCTTGCTACTGGTGTCATAACTCCAGTCTGCTTACAGGAGCTCTACGGGATCCCTGCAACTCCCGCGACGGAGAAGAAGAATGCGCTGCTCGTTACAGCTTACGTTGAGGAATTTGCGCAAACTGCGGATTTCGCTGTCGGTGATCCAACCAAAAGGCAGTTTCGGCTGACATGCAACACTCCCCTAGGAGCTCCTAAGGCAATTCCGACCCGATATAAACTCCAGCGAGACGTTTACCCTGCTGACTCTCGACAATGGAACAAACCCGCAGGGCCCAGGGGAGGCGGGATTCGAGGCTAATCTCGATGTTCAATATGCAGCGGGTATGCATTTTCCCCACGATCTCGCACCCGGTCTATGTCTGTACTGAGTGCAAATCAGGGATTGCAACGGAGGTCCCGATACAGTTTTTATCAATCGGGTGGGATGACAGTGTTGCTGGGTTCGCCACGTCTTTATTGGACACGTCAATTTTCCTCGACGGCGTTGCCCAACCACCCTCAGTAATGACCACATCATACGGCTTTAGTGAAGCCGGGTTCGGAAGCAGCATGGCAACGTCAGTATTCCAGCTCATCTATCCTGGTCAATCTTTTACATTTTATATTCCAGGAAAATCTGCAACGGCTACATGGCCCTGACCTCCCGAGGTGTTTCTGTGATCTTCTCATCCGGAGACGTCTGTTGCCTCTCTTTCCCTGTACCTATCTTTCTCTAATTTTAAATTCAGGGCGGCGTTCGCGGAAATCACGACGACTTCTCCGTCTGTCAAAACACTACATTTGATCCTGTCTTTCCGGCTTCTTGCCCCTTCGTCACTTCCGTAGGGTCTACGATCGGCTTCGGTCCTGAAACGGCGGTCAACTTCACCGGTGGAGGGTTTTCCAACGTCTTCGCATCACCATCGTACCAGGCGGCGGCCGTCGCAGGTTTCCTCGAGACTATCCCTTCTGACTTTGCAGGGACGTTCAACAAGACCGGACGAGGATATCCTGATGTCTCACTTCAGGGATGGAACTTCGACATCGTGTGGGCCAACCAGACAATCCTCATTTCAGGGACCAGCGCATCTACGCCGACCTTCGCAGCTATCATTGCCCTAATCAACGACCGCCTCATTGCTGCTGGCAAGCCCATTCTCGGATTCCTGAACCCATTGATCTATTCGAAGGCATCGTCGGCGTTCACCGATATCACCATTGGCCACGACTCGGGCTTACTCTGTCCTGCATCTTCGGTTAGTGCCGGATGTGTTTCCGTATAATCCGCCTGCTCATGGCCGAAACCAGGTCGCTTTCGACGCGGCGGTTGGGTGGGATCCCTTTAGTAAGTTCCCCAACTCTAGCAGGATTCCACTAACATCGGCATCTTAGCTGGGTTCGGCACACCCAAATTCCCCGAGCTACTTGCCGCAGCGATAGCCTACTAGCTGTGCGTGTAGCTAACATCTAAATACGCCCGTATGGGAATTTTGCATAGTGAATATATTATGGTGCCGGTCACAACGGGGACACCATATATAGACTTGTTAGGCATTTTTATCAACTGCATTCGGAACATCGACTGCTTGCCCCTTGTGATAAACAAAGAATTACATAGGATGCACGAGCGTGACAACATGAATCGTAATCGTAAACGTGCGTGTTTGGCTGGATTATTGGCTCGATCCCAACCAGGGGTAAATTCTTCTTCTGCTTTACGGTGTCCCTCGAATGAAGGGAGATTCGTCTCGAGTTGAAGGAGATCCTTAACCAACCTGTGGTTTCGATTGAGTTGGAAACACGTATTCGAGAAACCCACATGGAGCTCACATGTCATGTTCAGGTGTAAAGATTCTTTGTTGATCCTCGCCAGAAACAAAGAGATTCTTCGTGTCCTCCAGGATTTTGAACGCCTTCTCGGTACTTTTAAGTGTGGCGAGATCGTGGAGATCCATCGCTGATGATGGCGAGGCGCGCAATAACCGCGGCCAGCGCACTCACGGGATCCATTGTCGTGAGGGAACGGGAGCTGGTTGCTGTTAATCAGGATGATATTCCCTTCCCACATTCTGAGGCGGCGGCAGCGTCCCGCTGGAGACGAGCAGGGAACCGAGGAGGGAGGTGAGCCGTTATCTGGCGTTATCTTTGGCAGCTGTCAAGATAACATAATACTAATGCCCTCCGGGCAGACCTGGATCCTCTGGGCCGTGTGATTGATTGTGGCAGGATTTGATACGGATTTTGGCTCAATCTACTGTAATGGCCTCCGACTCCCTCCGGACTGCGGCCTTTCGCGACGGTGGCTTGTCGCCTCCGGCCCGACCGTGACTTTTTCTTATAACTAGTGAGTTTCGTTGTGGCGTCTGTCTGAAGACTTTCGCCTCCGCGGCATGTAGTTTTGTGGTATTTTAGGCGTTAAAGGTCCGTAATGCCCAATAGATTTCTGTAACCTTTGTAAAGTACTGTATGAAGTTGGAGCCCAAAAATCTAGTTTGTTTATTTCTGCGGGAGCAACAAAACTCGGATGGCAGGTACATTGAAGAACCAGTCACATTAAGATCAAGCACGGTACATTCGTTCAAACTCGGCAGATTTGCCGCGAATGTGCCGTTCCCGCGGAGAAACACGGCATATTGCTGGCGACGCTGATGGCATTTTCCCCGGACACTTTCGTTAATGCAGTTGTAACAAGTTTCAAGCCCACGCGCTTGCGCAGATGGCACGCAATCCCACCAAGCCAAAAGTTTATTTAGTATGTCTAGAAACATCCTGTCAATTTTTTGCAAGCTCATTTAACATCCCAATGAAGTTATAACATGTTTTGACTAAAGAACCCAAGGCCGCTGTTTCAACCTCGCATGGCTAGAAATATGGATGATTCAGACGATAGAATGAATGAAATGGGAAAAAAAAACATACCTTGCTTCCCCTTCGCCCCTTTTTGTGGTTTTTCTGCGACATCCTCGTCTGCGTACCGCTTGCGGGCAGTTAGTACAGTAAAGCGGGGTCAAAACTTGGGTTGAATGTCGAGAGCTCGGTACCGGGAATATCCTGCGCGGAAAATGAAGTAGCGGTGTGACGCGCTTTCCGACGCGTTGTGGCGGGCTGGGGTGAGTGGTGGTGGTAGGAGAAAAGATGAAACGGCAAGAGCTGACACGTGTCCCTTTCCGTAACAGGCCCTTTCCCGACACACGGTACATTCCAAATTGGCAAGTGGCGCCTTTTGCATCAGAGGCGGCACATTGATGGCAATGTGCCGTGTTTGATCTGAATGTGACGCATTCTTGAATGTACCTGCGTTCCGAGTTTCGTATATCCTCGTATTTCTGGGTCAAATAAATGACTTCGGGCTGTTGAACTGGCTCTAAGAGCCAAAGCACAAAGTTGCAGTGAAGAAAGCGGAGGCAAGCGCGTACAAGTAAAGCCAAACAAAAATGTGGGAATGAATATTGGGAGCGTTCGGATGTAAGACAGACAGTTACTGAAATCAGACCTGGATACCTCCGGATCCAGGAATAATCGAGTGTCCCCTCATTAAGATATAATCTTGATCCGATCTGCGACAATCATATCTGATTGCGAGCACAGCGAGCCAAATGCAGTCAACAAGGATAACACGTAAGTGCGTAGCTGACAGTCCGTGAAGTCAGCAGAAAAGGCCTTCAAATTCGTTCAATCTGGGAGATATTGCTTCACGGTTTGTTCCAACTGATGAGGCTTCTAAGCGGGTTCGAATAGTGCCCATCTTTCCGGGCCGGTGGAAATTGGAGCCGTCTGAAAAAGAAAATTGGAGGTCTAGACCGTGGCAGTGCTGAGTCTCGGATCCCAACGGATCCTCATTACATAATCTTTCGCGCGGTCTAGACCCATCTAGACTCCTTACCGACAGCAGCTCCCGGTTCATCCCATATCCACATCCCGCCTGCATTCCTTCCACCACGATGGTCTTGGGTGCACGAGCCCGGCAACTCCTCCCGTACGTCAACTTCGTCGTGGCCGGCGCCGCCCTCGCCTTCCAGACGACCGTCCTGTATCCATGGCACTACCAACTGGACAACGCGTTTCACGGGCTCAAGGACGAGCAGGCGGAGATGCTGAGGATGTACCATGATGTGAAGATCCAGCGCTTTAGTGAGCTCGAGCGGCGGATGGAAGGGCTCGAACGGAGGATACAGGTATGTTCGTCGGTCCGTCCAGCCGGAAACTACATGACTGACGCGGAAGCAAGGCGCTCGACCGGGCGGCTAGCGGCTCTTCGTGACCGTCATGTAAGAAATTATAGACCTCTCGAGAATTCTCTAGGCGCCGCGCCATCGAGAAACACTTATCAGTGCACTTACCTTCCCCGCAATTATTCGGACTGCGCGCTTATACCAGCACATTGCACAGGACTGGCATGCTTCGAAGGTACTTTAGATATCCTATATGAATAGAAAATTACCTACCTACGGCCCTCGCGTATCCACCCACGTACCAGCCACATAATTCAATCCAGAACCACGGTTTGCTGGGAAACGAGTCCTCGGATCACCTTTTGCCGTGCCCATCCATGCGCAGGACTCTTTTGCAAAAATTAACCGCCCATGAGGCCGCAACGAGCCAACTTGGAGTCAACCGAAGGTTGACGACAAACGGCGTCTTCAGTACTATCAGTTTGCCCAGTTCGTCCAGTTCGCTTTTCGGCCCTGCAAAATCTGAATTCGTCGCGTCAGGTGGGAGTTATTTGCTGCGACGCGCTTCCCGCCCGTTCTTAGGTGGTCTTAGCCAGCGGCGACTCAGATGAGTCGATGCATTGGTTCAAATTTCCTGTCCCGTATTTCGTCTCGCTCCTCCGGACGCCAATTCATCGTGGCTGATACCAACATATTTCTCACATAGCCGGTGTCATTGTAAGAAGCTGCCACCTAAGCTTCAACTCTACGTACGGGTCTCCGCCCCGCCTCAGAAATAGCGCGCGCCCCTAGCCGGGAGACCTGTCATATGATCTCGAAACGCCGTTTAACCCACGACCCTCAATTTCACCGCAGGTACCCTCCTTGGGTCACAGTACATCTTATCCTCCTCCGATGAACTTTGTGGGTTATGCACTTCACCAGCTTTTGCAGTCCTCATTCCATTCCTCCACCCCATAGCCGGGCACCCGTGTTTTCTACTTCAATTCTGCAGGCACCGCAGTATACGGAACGGTGCAACAGGTGATGCCAGTGGCAGGCGTAAGTCTCCGTCTCACTGATGTCCATGTGCGAACGCTGACAAGGATGGCGCGCAGGGTACGCCGCTCCTGCTCATCAAGCTGGATAGCGGGCTGACTGTCAGCATACCGTGCGCGCGATATTCCAGTATTCAGGCGAAACTCCAGCTGAGACATTTGTGGTTCAGGTCTTCGGCGGTTACGAAGGTCACGTAGCTGAGGAGAATTGCACGGCTCGCCCATGTTACTGCTCCTCGCGCCTCGCCATTTCTCGTCTATTGAATCGCCAGTTTCGTGGTTACTTCATGTACAGCGCTAGAGGAACCTCTGCATTCATTTCCTATGTTGCACAAAGGCAAAGCGGGTATAGAATCGATATCGATGCGAAGGATCGCTCGTAGCGATGCGGAGGCGCACGTTCATGCTACTGTGGGCACTCAGCGATTAGGCTCGGTAATTTCGTTATTGTTGGACAGCGGCAACCCTGGTCCCTGAACCACATTCTACTTGGGCGGTCGATTCTCGGACTCTATTGCTATTGCGTGACTTGCATTCATGGAGTCTCAGCACATCTGATATCTCCTCCGACTGATATCCCCGGTGAAAGAAAGCCTCACCAACTTTGGACCCCTGTTATTCGACATCATCACCCTGATCTATGAGTCAAATTCGAACGATCTTCGTCTTTCCTGTCAGCCGCTCTAAGTGCGGCAATACCGTTGACATTCCGCTGCAAACCTTAAATCTGAATTGGGCA
Organism: Mycena vulgaris; assembly: GCA_029204335.1. Classification (NCBI taxonomy): domain Eukaryota; kingdom Fungi; phylum Basidiomycota; class Agaricomycetes; order Agaricales; family Mycenaceae; genus Mycena; species Mycena vulgaris. The sequence goes on from JARGYA010000440.1 coordinate 69,034, forward strand.
ATTGATGGTGCCGAAACGCGATAATCATAATGTGCTACCTTCGATGTCTTCTTCCGTCTCGTGATAGAAGAAGTTTGGCCAGCTTATCGATTACCCACATGTGCAAAAAAAGATTAATGTTACCGCCACAACCCCAAATCTTGCTGAATGGTCTCGGCATTCGTACATAACATCTTTACCACATCTAGATGTCAAGAAAGCTTGATGGTTGAAGAAGCTTTGAGGCCAGAGATAAGTCGCTGAGTCGCCACATCAAAATACCTACATGTGCAAAAAAAACTACTGATCTTGTTTGGGGCTCAATTCATCACTGTATCCTCCAAACTCCTCACCATGTCGTTCCTCGACAATAGACACATTTTTTCACATTTTATTTCGAGGTAATCGGAGGAGAATTGAGGTAATTCTTTTTTTTTTTTTTTTTTTTTTGCAGACGTAGATATTTTTGTATCTGTCCGGTAGTATATTCATCCCAGCGTCCCAGTCTGGCGCCTGTTCTTTGGTTCGTATTGGGTGACTTCCCGGTAGATTGGCTTGGTCGGGACACCTACCAGGACCCCATCAGTTGGACCGCCCGAAAACGGACACATTCTATTCCGCATCACTCGAATAAATCATAGTTCTCGGCCGCACCGGCACCACCGTCCGGAACTATTATCCTGGCGCCAACCCCTCCTCTCCTGCCCCCACCAGTCTCACGCACGACCACCGTCGACGACGTCACAGAAGTCGCCGATCTTTGTCATTCGATGATCCTACCAATTTGGGGTCGACGTCGATCTCAACGGCAATCACTGGGCCCGTGACCGCGCCGGCATCTACCAATGCGGTTCCTCCTTGGTTCCTCCCTCCCAAGCTCCCAACTCATCGACGGAGAACGCTGGCCCTGGCGCGAGAGCACCCCCTTCGCACGCAGAGCACGTCCTCGCCTCGCTGGAGCTCTCCCGCCCCCTTGCTAGTGGGACCCGCTGGAGCGTCACCGTGGGGGAACGATCTCCTGCGCACAAGGGGTACCCAAAACTCAAATTTTATACACGATGTCGATTTTGGGTGTAAAACAGCCTGAAAAGACCGAAAATCGACACTAGAAGTCGACCCGCCCAACGATTGAGGCGCTATGGGGAATTTAATGTAAATTTTTTGAAACCTGAAAACCGATTTTTTTCTGGACGAATTGGATGGTTCTGCACAACTTTCGCAAAAAAAAATCGGCTGGACCCCCCCTACCCTATCGTGGGAAATTACCATATATGGTAGGCCATGCACCTTATATGGTAAAAGACAAAATCCTGTATAACTCAACAACGCCTGATCTGTTTCACTCCGGATGCCCATTTTTGGTCTTTTCAGGCTGTTTTACATCCAAAGACAACGTCGTGTATAAAAGTTGAGTTACGGGTACCCCTTGCCTGCGCAACACAAAGACCACCGCCGCATTCGCCGCGCACGAGAGCCAGCGGGCGCGCGAGCGCCACATCGACAGGGAGAGCCGGTTCGACTGTGAGCAACGTCGTCCTAACCCTTTCAACTCTTGTAGTAACAACCATCCAGGGCTTACTACGCGCGTCGATGCGCTCGCCGATACCATCCACGAGGGGCCCCGGAACAATGACGACAGCCTCCTTGCGTCGCTCGCCAACGGCCACAACGAGGCCGCAGCCGCCATCGCACCGAACTTTTTGGAATTCTGAGATTGGGATGGTTCGCGGCTCTTGAATCCCCATGGAAAAAGGCTTGTGCGGACGCAGGAGTTGAGGGAGACCGAAAGAGAGCCTCATTTTGCTATACTAATTTTTATTCTTGCATGCGGGAGACATGAGTGGCCCGAATATCCTGCACATTGATCTCATCACTGGCACCTTCAAACAAGCTCGGAAATTGCGCCAGCATATATTTAAGTCACCCATTTGGGTAACTTTCCATAAGCATAGAATATCTGGGGGAATCTTCTTCGGTCGATTCGCCGAGATGCCGAGCAGCTGTCAGGACCCCATCGGATTTGGATCTCAATTTTACCCGTTTCGACCCTCACATAAACTTTAATCTATTTGAATCTGTACAGGGGTAGGAACCCCCAACCAGATTATATATAAAGGTCGTCCGACCTCCTCCAGTCACTTCGCCTTTTTCGGCTGTGTGTCACAAAGGATCACAACACTGCCACCAGCTCATTCCGCCGTCGCTCGGCGCGCAGTTGGCTGTTGCAGTTACTGCAAACAGCTGTTTATCCTCCATTCCATCCTCCATGTCGTCTAGTGTTGATGAAGAATGAAAGTGTCGACGTCCATTGCAGACGCGCTCGACAGGAAGGACGCGTTGATGGGTGTTGTTTGCCAAAGACAATTAGGTAAAAACATGTGTGATTCTGCTGAGTATATTACAAAGTATATATTATCTCTGTTTGTGGGAACCAGAAACGGATAGAATTCCCGAGTAAACAAGCATGCCAACATTGTTGGCACCCTTCAAATAATCCCCCAAAATATTTTATGCTTATGGAAAGTCACCCATTGACCATGCCCTCTCCCTCTTTATAAAAAGTTATGTGTGTCTGTCTGTCTGAAGCCTTTTAAACTCTGCCTCAAGATTACACCGAGGCCTGCCCTAAAGTCGGCGACGACTTACTTATTCTGTATTTATGAAAGTAAAATATCTGCAGCTTTTTCCACGGATACGGCCAACTTGAGATTTCACACAGTCAGGAAAGGCTCTGGTATGTCTCAGATTTATTTTTCAGTCGAAGTGCTGGGGCGCGAAGCACTCCAACGCGCTCTTGTAAAATCATACAATTACAACCAGATGACGGACCGTTCTACTCAGTAGTCTCGACGTCGTGCTTGTCGCCCGTGATTGTTTCAGTCGTGCATGGTCCAGCCTCCGCTTCGTTTGTCTAATTTTTCTCACTGCGGACTTCTAAGACCGTGAAATTCACCGGGTTTTTCACCTTCAAAATGCGGTGGTTTTCACACTGAAAGAACCATGATTTTCATGCCGTGGTTTGCCGAAGTCCCGAATACACTCAATTTCTTATCTTTGTATGTTCTTGGTATTCTTGGATGCCTTCCTGAGCCCTCCCGATGATTCCAATCTTTTTTGGTTTTGCTTCGAGTTGACTTTGAGTGGTCCGAGTCCGGCATTGGTCGGCATCAAGAGTATATCAGCCACGTGACGACGCGAAACTTTTCGCGTTTTCACGGACTTATGCAAAGGGCTGTAGCTTCCACTGTCCGTAAATTAATTATTACACAACTACAAGCACTGGGACCATTGTATTTCACAGCCGTCATCTCAGCCTCATTCCCAAAATCTAGGGCTGGGAATCGGCTCTTCGGCGCTCGCTAGCCATGAACATTCCTAGTCTTTCAGAGGAATCATGCTGTAATTGAGGGAGAAGGTGATATGGACCGGCAGGAGGTCCGGATCATAACTTATAATTTCGCCGATCCTACGGCAAGCAAACCTTGAGCCCGGATCACAGATCGGAAATCACGGAGTTTGAAGCGGCTTTAAACACAATTTTACTTGGGCTGTGGGGCCATTGCTGTGCATGGCAGGTATAAGGACCGATACCTGTTGTCTCGATCCACCTCAGAAGCCGGAATTAATTTTGACATTGTCGATGTAGAGGAAATAAGATGTCAACAATAAAACAAGGAAGGCAAGATCTCGAGGCTCGAGGCTTGTGTCGTGCGTTGCGGAGTCGACCTCTAACATAGTCTGTATCCTAATTGAAGAGATCAGAGAGGGCTACCTAATTTGTTGTACAATTTACCCCTCAGCAAACACCGGTGCCACTGGGATCTGTCCTCTGCACGACTCAAGGAAATTACTTGGGTGCCTTTCCACATAATTTTCATCAAACGCTCGGCCAGTTCCAATTTCATCATGAAGCAACTCCCGCCTATCTGAGCCAATCAGCCTTGAAATAAATAAAGTGGAAATTCCCAAAGTATATGATTCCAGCGGGAGAACTTCTGACTTTCCGTTTAAATCAAACGAGGTCTTCGCTCTATGGGCAAAGTGGATCCAGCCTGCCCAACTCCAACAATAACAAGGTCCCTGTCTGCCAGGTAGTGACTGAGTCGGGTCCTCAAACACTTTAAGGCGTCGTCGACTTTCACTGATGTCACCATTGGCCACAACTCGGGCTTTCTGTGTCCCGCATCTTCGGTTAGTCCCTGACTAGCACCATCTTCATAGAATAGACCTGATGACGCTCAAAAGGTGGCTTTCGACGCGGCGGTCGGGTGGGATCCCCTTAGTAAGTTCAGGAGTCCAACCCATGTGAGATTCGGCTATAACATCGGCGCTTTAGCTAGCTTCGGCACACCCCAATTCCCCGAAATACTTTCGGCAGTGATAGCCGTCTAGTAGTCGACTAGTCGTGCGTAGAGCCAGAAATTGTTTAAGTACGCGCAGTGCAGTGATTTGCCACTGATTACGACATTTTGCTTACCGCGGTCCGCCGCGCTGATCCGACTTGATTGCGGTTGCGGTGTTGCGACGCTCCTCCAAACCATCATCTCCAGCTGCCAGGCATTGCTGCTCATTACTTATAGTGAGCCGAGGAATCATCGCGACTCCACGTACTGAGTGTGAATAGCTTCATACTATGAATTCCCCTGTAAAGGACATACTTTACACGAACGCGGTGCCTTCCGACGTGGCATGCGAAAGCATCCGCCATTTCCTCGAAGGCCCGCAGAAAGAACTCGCATATCTCACCGAGGAGATCACACGCCTCGAGTCTTTGCGTGAAGAGGCCTCTAGTAAGCGAGAACACCTGAAGCAATTCATCGACGCCCATCTTGCGTTGGTGTCGCCGGTGCGCAGGCTCCCGGGTGAAATCCTTGGGACGATATTCGTAGCGGCCCTCCCCTCGACCAGGAATCCCGCCATCAGCTCCGACGAAGCGCCTCTGCTTCTGTGTCAGATCTGTAGATCCTGGCGAGCCATTGCCCTCGCGACGCCGCGCCTCTGGGCGCGGATTCACGTCGTCGTCCCGACTCAATTGAGGATCCAGAACCTTACGGGTGTGGTCACCTCGTGGCTGGCCCGCTCGGGGACAGTCCCTCTCGAGTTCTCAATATTCTTTTCGCGAACTTCCGAGAGCAATTGTGACCCCTCGTTGCTCGTGGCCGCACTTGTGGCTCTCTCCCCTCGCTGGAAAGATATCCGATTCGAATTGCCCAAAAACTCCCACAGGTCCTTTATCGAACCTGTCGCATCTCTCTCGTCGGAAGATGTTCCTTTGCTGCAGACATTCACAATCAATGGCCCTATGCAATCGGCGGGTAGAAGTACAACTGCGCCGTGCATGATCTTGGGGGCCAAAAGCCTTCGGAGTGTAACACTGCCGGGAACCAACTGGGCCCTTCAGAATCCAGGACCTTGGGGACACTTGCAGGACTTGATGATATCGGACTTCACATATAGTACTGCTCTGGCGGTATTAGCGCAGTGCATGGTTCTGGAGACTTGTAACCTTACACTCACCGGTGTAGGGACGTTCACCCCTCCGCAACACCACATCTCGCTCCCGCATCTCTCACACCTCACCATAAATAATCGGTATCCCCCCCTGGACGGCCCGCACTTCTTCAACTACATCTCGCTCCCCACACTATCCTCCTTCGAATGTCAGGGCTCCATGTCGGAGTACCTCGCCGTAATGCCGCTGGGGACCCTCTTTCCGTCGAGCATCACGCTCACTCGTCTCAGGGTGAGCGTCGCCCACCTGAGCAGCAGCGTCCTCCTCGCTGTGCTCGCCACCCTGGGGTCCCTCGAGGAGTTGCATATTTTGGGCGAGCCGTACCGAGCGGTGCGTGAAGAGGATCCCGACTTCCTCACGCATCTCACCCCGGGGCCGAACATGCTCGATACCGTGCTCTGTTCTCGGCTGCGGGACCTGGAGCTGCAAGGGTTCAAGGCTGTGTCGGATGAGGCGCTCCTGGCATTCGTCCGGGCCCGGGCCGCGCTATCCCTGGTGCGCATTAGCGTGACGCTCCGTCGTTCCATGCAGCGCGACATCATGTCGGACCTTCGGGATGTTGTTGCGGATGGCCTTGACATACGTCTTAGGTACTTCACTAGACGTGAGATCGTGTATTCGCCATTGGAAGGGACGGAGCGCTACAAGGCATGGTCTTCACGCCGCCGCCGCGTGAATCACGCGTAAAGCGTTGTAAATAGTATTCACACAAAACATAGATTTTCAGCTGGCACACATCTTGGGATGGCAAGGCGCCTTGATCCATTGCAATACCTCCTCCACTCGGAACCAATATTTCTGGGTGGAACTCCTTGAAAAAAGCATTCCTCTATTCAAAAGGTGGAATTCTCCAGCCCCATAAACTCAATCGCAAGAGGGTCCCGTCAATCCGTGATATGTACTGACCGCGAGGAGTTACTGGGCCGGGGAAGAGTCAGACAGGCAATACACATTAGTCTCCGGATCAGGACCTTCGGGACGTTGTTGCGGATGTGCATGATATATATACATCTCACTAGTACTTGGCTTCACGTGAGATCGTGTATTCGCCATTGGAAGGGACGGAGCGCTACAGTGGCTAGGCCATGGTCTTCACGCGCGAAGGGTTGTAAGTAGTATTCATGACACAAAACATAGATTTTCAACTGGCACACCTCGTGGGATGGCAAGGCGCCTTTACTGTAGAGTTTCATTCAGTTCGGACGCGGGTGTGACCTGTGACCCGACCGTCCGAACTTGACTTTTCGGACATCGCCGGACGGGGCCGTGACCACAAAAAAAAGTTCGGACATCGCCCAAAAAGGCCTGAAATCAAGGCAGGAACCCAAGAGAAGCCCCCAGATGTCTTAGAAACACTTTTAGCGTTCAATGCAAGGCTGAAATGACCGAGCGCCCGAAAGGGAATATATTGAATAATCAATATTACGGCCAGGCGTACTCCCGTGGCTCGGCAACAATCTGGCGGTTGGACCCAAAACTGCTCAGCGTAAACACCGAGGAGTCGTGGTGAGAGGAGGAACGCGTCGTGAGAATCAACAACGGAAGTAAATTGGCCGATCACGTTCAAAATGGCGGTGTGTGAGAACACCGCGGCTTCCCCGATCAAGCGCGCTTGCGTGCGCGCGAAAATTCGATTTTTTGAGCTATTTCCCGCCACATTTGTGACTTTTCCTGAACATTCGTACATCCTCTCGGTGACCTGTGACCAGGCCGAAAAAGTTCGGACTTTTTGGGCCCTGTGACCCGTGACGTCCGAATTGAATGAAACTCTACAGTAGTCTCTTATAAACAGATGCTACAACAAATGTCACTTGTACCTCGCGATGTTGTAGTCTGTCGGTTACCCAATGCGTCTGATTCGAGCTCAACCTTAGCGGCTTTCTCGGTCATTTCTTTCACCCAGACTGCGCAATCGCGATGCCGAATTTTGATGGGTCGGCCACGTGAAAACGGCAGTGGTTCATTTCTCCTCGAGAATAGGGCGCACGACAATTCTGAAGACGTACATCTCATCGGAATCCAGTGAAGCGGGAAAGCCTTTGATGGGATTCAAACTCCGACGATTATACAATAAGGTCGAGCTCGTAACACTGGGCGCGGGGTAAACTCCAGACTAAGGCGCCTTGATCCATTACAATACCTCCGTCACTTGAAACCAATGTTTCTAGGGGGAACTCCTTGAAAAAATGGGGGCGGGGATATTCCATGCCCTTGTAGAACGAGGTGGCTCGAGTATTGACTAACTACCGCCGCGGTGATCCGAACACAAACTACTGTAACTGTAGATCAAGACTCCACCAAGTCCTATTGCATCTTTGCCCTCAAATATTTCCCATTCGCTCTGCGGGCTTGCCGTGCCATATTTCTTTCACTTCCTGAGGAAATCATTTGAGTCGCAGCGATCAGTGTTCAAGCTTTCAAGCTCCATGTGCTACTGCGGATCACCGATGCCGTGCGGAGTTTTAAAGCCACGTGGTCAACCTTCTTCCTCCGACTCGCTCTTCCGTCTCATTCTCTCGCACGCTTTCAGACCCGACGCTTTCCTCCAACTGGTTGAGTTCTGTGGTCTTCATGAATTGCCAATTGCCCGAGTCGAACTCAGGCCAAGTCCTCTCGGCCTTCCAAGACTCCAAATGGATCTCCTTCCCAACGCTTTATTCCCCTCTTGTGCTGTAAGCTTATTCTAGTGAACCTGAACTGAGTTTGAGCGTTGCGCTATTCTATCAACGCAGTCCGAACGAGATACTCCGTCGACGGCCAACTCTGACCGGCATGGGACGTCACAGGCACAAATGTCTTGGCATTCTCTTGGCGGTCGATTCTTCTTCCAAGATACTTGGAGGGTTGCAATTGTGTTGCAAGGTGAATTGTATGGAACAAATCCAGCGAATTGCATATAACAAATCCAACATTCCTCTGAGACCTTCTCCTTCGTTTCCCCAAGATTCCTGGACCGTTGTCTGTGTCTCCGCGCAATCATGAATCCATGAATGATACGCGGGCTCATTTCGCCGCCGGACAACCATCAGCGCCACACCCAGGACTGTGACATGTCCCTTCCGCGCCTTGTTCACTAACCCCACCATGCAGTCGAGCCCTGGTCGACTTTTCCGCTCATTATGCTTCGTGCTACTTCTCTCCGTCAGCGGCGGCCACTGCGATATTACAGTCTACCACGCTAATAACCAGGCGGCCTTTACTACCGCCCCGGGGGCGACCTACTCTGGCGTCGCTGCGTACAATCCCACAACACTGAGCGCCCCGCCCGTCCCATCTCCAACAATCCTCACCACGATACCCGTCCAGCTCCAAGTCAGTCTCCTTCTAGCCCCGCCGGCGTCTGCTCACCGTCCCGTCCGCGTAGAATGCTGGCACACCAAACTTGTCGATTAAGCAAAAGGGCTCGTTCCTCGGGTTTTCCATCGAGATGTCCGTGACGAACCAAGTCTGTGCGTGCTTTTACTTCCTGCTCAGAGTTACTGCTGATCGGTCACAGTGGGGAAGAACTCGACGTTCATCCAGGTCCCTTTCCTCAACTTGATGGCCAACATCCAGCAGCGCGCGGGCTCCGTCATGATTCGCGTCGGCGGCAACACCCAAGAGTCCGCGACCCTCGTCGACGAGCTCCCCAACGGGCGCATCCTCTCCAAGAATCTCACTGGCGTGACCGGCCGCACGCAGACGCCCCCGCTCGACTTCACGAAGGACCTCCTCTACCTCATGCGCAACATCTCGGGCTTCGTCAACGTGCACTGGTTCCTCGGCGTACCGTGGTTCGTCACGCAGCCCTTCGACCTCAGCATCGTCCCCGCCTCGCAGGAGATCCTCGGCGACTTCCTCCTCGGGCTCCAAGCCGGCAACGAGCCCGACATGTACTTCATCCACGGCCACCGCCCCCAGACGTACTCGCCCTTCGACTACGGCGGCGAGTTCTCCGACTTCCTCACACAGCTGGATGCGAACGGCGCGGACCCCTCCGGCCGCGCAAAGACCATCCTCATCGGGCCCAACATCGCGAACTTTGAGTGGACGCCCGAGCTGGTGTGGAACTCGGGCTTTGTCGACAAGTTTACCGCCAACCTCGCGTACCTCGCCGTCGAAAAGTGCGTGTGCTTGAATTCACTGCTACGCGATACTAATTCGCGCTCAGGTACCCCCGCGACAACTGCGCCGCTGCGTTCGGCGGCCCCGGCGCCGTCGTCGCCGACCCGCAGGCGCTCCTCCCGGCTTACCTCACGCATCAGGCCCACCTCGATCTCCTCAAGCCGTACCTCAACAGCACGATGTACGCGCAGCAGGTCGGCAAGCCGTTCTTGATGTTCGAGACCAATACCGTGCGTCTCTTTTTTCTCTCCGTGCTCTGTACTTCTCACTTACTCGATGCTAGGGCTCCTGCGGCGGCTTCAACGGCATCTCCGACTCGTTCACCGCGGCGCTGTGGGGTCTCGACTACGCGCTGCAGATGGCGCACTCCAACTTCTCGGGCGCGATGTTCCATCTCGGCGGGCAGAACGTCTTTTATAACGTCAGTCTCTTCTCCCTTTCACCCCTCCTTCGCTCATCATTTCCTCCCTTCCCCAGCCCTTCACATGTATGTGCACCTTTTCGTCTTTTCGTCCGCGTCCCTCACCCTCATCCCCACTTAGCCCCGCCCACCAACCAATCGACTTTCCACCAATGGTCCGTCGGCGCGCTCTACTACTCCGCCCTCGTCATGGCCGAGGCCCTCGGCCCCTCGAACAACTCGCAAGTCCTCGACCTCCCCATCGAGGGCCTCAGCCTCTACACGCCCGTGTACGGCATCTACGAGAACGGGACCCCCGTGCGCGTGGCGGTGATCAACTACGTCGACGACCCCACGGGCGCCAACGACGCCAAAATCGTCATCTCGCTCAGCGGGGCGACGCTGCCCGCGAGCGTGAAGGTGAAGTTCCTCGCGGCGGAGACGGTCGTGCAGAAGGGTGGGTATACGTGGGCGAACCAGGTGCGTCCTAAATTGAGATACATTACATTGCATTGCATTAACGCGTGTGGCAGACGTTCGGCCGCAACTTCGAGTCCGACGGGCGGCCCGTGGGGACGGAGGAGGTCGTCACCGTCCCGTGCGACACAACGGCGCAGACGTGCACGGTGACGGTCCCCGCGCCGGGCGCCGCGCTCATATTCCTCACGGACGCGGCGTTCACGCAGGACGCGGGTGCGCCGAGCGTCACCTTCGCGACGACCGCGCGCACGAAGACACATAACACCGGTGCGCCTTTTCCTCCCGCGTTGTCTAAGCGCGTGTTGTGCTGACTCCAAGTCTGCAGCGACGGTCGAGCCGGCCGTGCTCTCCACCTCGAACGGGTACCGCATGGACGAGCACGAGCTCGCGGGCACGAGTCGCGCGCCCAGCGGCGCGCCGCGCGCGCTGCAGGCGTCCGCGTCGCTGGTCACCGTGGGGCTGGTGCTGGGTGCGATGTTGGCGGTCATGGGCCGCGCGGTTTAGGGTTAGGGTTAGATGGTTTCGCAGCGTGGTTTGATGTGTAGGACAGTTTATCGAGTCTCAGTCCAGGACAGCTTAGATTACTGTGGGCGCGCTTGTACTCCAAGTGTACTCTAGGTGTCGATAATACCCGGCGATTGGCGAAGCTCGCTCGGCGTAATTGTATATATGGCCATGGGGCATCTAGATTTCCGGTAGAGTATATATATGCTCTTTGCTAGCTGTGTTGTTGTGCCACTCGAAGCTAAGACCTCGTTGCGATGTATCCCATATTTCGCTTGCATCTGCTGAGTGCTGGCACTGTAAGGAATTGTCCGAAAAGTCGTCATGATTCCACAATACACTCTACGCTACAAACGCGCCTTCCCTTTCCCCTCGGGATAAACAACATCGGGATGCATCAGCGTGTGGCGCTTCAGCCACGGGTGCTCCAGTGCCTCCGTGATGGAGATGCGCTCCGGAGGGACGTCGCGGAGCAGTCGCCGCAGGAAATCGGGGCCTAAAACATAAAATTCGGGATTAGCGTCGTCGCCGGTGGATGGGGAGGGGGAGGGGGAAGGGGAGGGGGAGGAAAGGCGCACCATCGGCAGCCAGGCGGACGCCCTCCGTGAGGCAGTCCTCCTCGTTGAGCGAGATATGGTCTGCGGGCGGGAGGCCGCTGAGAGTGACGGCGACGCCGTCGGCGGCGAGCGACGCCATTTCCGCAGCGTCAGCCAGCGGGCTCGAGTTAAGCTTAGGTTCGGAGGGCGAGGCTGGTGGCGCATCGTGGCTGGACTGTGGGACCGCGCCGTCTTCCGCGAGGGTCGTACGCAGACTGCGCGCCGGGCGCGGTGCGGGGCGCGTGAACGCCTCCAGCTCGTCCTAGCGCAGGCGCGAGGCCGTGCACTCGTGCTCGCGGTCGAGCCAGGGGCTCTTTAGCAGCAGCCTACATCGAGGGCGAGTTAGCCTCCGGGCGAGGTAGGGGCGCTGCGAAGGGAACAACGTACATGCGGAAAAGCAGGATCCCGGCGCTTCAGCTGTCGGCGCGCGCGTCGGAGGTGTAGTGCGGGGGCTTGGGGACGGAGACTTCGGGCGCGAGGTAGTCAGCCCAGCCCGGCTCGCGCGTAAACATGCTCTGCTAGGGAGCCGTTAGATTCGATGTGGTGGGAAGAGGAGAGGGGAGGGAGGGACATACAGCGAGATTGGTGGGCTCGTAGCGCTCGGCCCAGCCTAGGCCGCTGATCTTGACTATGGGCGGAGTGGATTTGGTGAGGAGGATGTTCTGAGACCGCGTCAGGATGCATGCGCGGGTGAGGACTCGGACAAAGAGGACGACGAACATCGGGGTGGAGGGCGCGGTGCGCGATCCCGAGGCTGTGCATGTAAGCCAGAGCGTGGAAGATCTGGTACGTCATGTCGCGGGCCACTGCCTGGGCTGGCAAGAGGTAGAATCAGTATAGAATAATGGGAAAAGATCGTGAAACGCACTGAGTCCCAGGGGTGCCCAGTCGTGCCACTGGCGTTCGGATTCGACGTAGAAGTAGTTGGACAGCGTGCCCCCGCGCATGTATTCTCTTACTACGACTGCACCAGCGGGTCAGTAATGGGGAGTGGCAGGGAGGCGCAGGCGCTTACGATTTTGACGGTTCGTCGCATCCTTGAAATAAACGGCGAAGATCTCCAGAATGTTGGGGTGCTTCAACCTGGAAAAAATCTCGAGCTGTTGAGGATCATGAGCGACAATTCGATTTGAGAAAATGCACGCGGTCTACCTGTTCTTCGAACTCCTGCTGGATCGCAAGGAGCTCCGACGGCCGGTAAAGATCATAGGGATCGTGCTGCACGGAAAATGCCGTGAGCCACTGAGTACATCGGACAATGAGCAGCATACCTTTTCGATGACCTTGATGGCTACGAGCTTAGAGTGCGGGGTAGCCAGGTCCGTCGCCAGGTAGACGTGGGTGTTGTCACCGCGGTCGAGGTACTTCACGCGGCTATAGTCGTAGTCGACTCCAATCGTGCGGATAACGGAGGGCATTGGGGTTTGGGTTTAGGCGCTTTGAGAGGAAGGCGCGGCGTCGAAATGAAGTGGCCATGGCCTTTGCTCGTCCTTTATAGCGAAGCAGCCAAGTCAAAGCCACCATCCCCCGATGGGAGAAAGAGCAAAGAATCTTGCCGAGCGCATACCTCTTCTGGCACTTTGAATTCGGTTGGTGGCTGGACAATGAGAGTTCGAGAAGAGAGAGGCGGCGTGTCCTGATCCGGCGCATCATTGATGGCTAACCGATTGGCGCCCACGGGCGCCTCCGGTTTTCAACTTGCCCTTCTGTCGAACCGTGGCATTCAAGCAAGCCAGAAATTCAAGCGAACCTCCAAAAATCATTCTTCGATTTAACTGCAAAGTTCTCAGTGCACCCCAGCTACACAAACCTCAGGCTCGACTGAACCGAGACCAAGATTGCCAACGTCAATTGAAGAGGACTCGGAAGGTCAAGTTTACAAAAACTCCCGTCGCATCCACGATCATCCATTCATCCATCTCCCATTGTACACTAAGATCACATAAAACTCGTCCTACACCGGATATTCCATCCATCCATGATCATTCGGTACAGCTGCGAGAATAGGCATGGCAACGAATCGGCCACACGAATGTATACTGTCTCTTCGTCCACATTATGGATGTCGATCGGCGCCCGTACGAGAATACTTACCGCGTACCACCCGTCCACGCTATCGTAGGCGCTACACAAATCACTAATCTCCGTCTGGACGTTGTCTGCGCACTGAAATTGTCGTCGTCCGAGACTCCCGCTCATAAGAACGAGGGCAAGACGCCGCGTTCGGAATCCAGCGTGAATATTGTCGCATCCGAGTCGAACAGACATGCCAAGTGCATACGTAGTTGCAACGTTATCGTATTGGGAGAGATGCACGCCGTCCTTTTCGGGGTAACTGACGTCGTACGTACCGTCGGTCAGCTCGGTGCATGGCAGTCGCCGCGCCGCGCGCGAAGGGGAGCGCGACAAGAGCGTATATTGGCGCGCCATCTCGCAGCCTGAGATGTGCGTGAGACCTTGGTACGGCCCGGGAACGCTAGTCGAAGGGAGAGGAACGTGGGGGCGGGGGGTGACGTACTAGGAGTCTCTTAAAAACAGACGGTACAACGATATTCGCTCGTACCTCGCGATGTTGTTGGGGTGACGGGTGCCGCGGGGAGAGCGTCGACCAGGTACTAGTACTCGTAGAACAGCAAAAACTTGCAGGATCGATGATCATGATTCATATGAGCGAGAAGGGCGGCAGCAAAATGTTTTAAGTCGGCGCGGCGATCATGCTCCAGCCGAGATGCCGGCGCAGGAAATTCTGTCTCAACGATACAAGTTATACAAGTTCGGTCGAGGGTTACGTATGGAAGTGTCTCTAAGATTCTCTTAAATTTGACCTCCCTCCAAAAAAGTTCAAACGAAAGTACATGCAGTAAGCGCGCGCCGTTTATGTACGAGTGCACTATCCGGTGATCCGAAGCGCACAGCGATGCCGAGTAATGCGGCAAATCGGCCGCGAGTCGAACTGAATGGTTGGCTCCATTGTTGAGAGTCAACAGCGTAAACGTCTCGTCGGAGGGTACATCGGGTCTGAATAGTCTTAGGAACTCCTAGGAAACGATTACAAGTCAATCGCGACTCCCTTTTGGTTGGATCACCTACAGCGAGATCCGCCGTTTGCGCAAACCAAACTCCTCAACGTAACCTGTAACGGGCAGAGCATTAGTCTTCTCGGTGGCAGGGGTCGCAGGGATGCCGTAGAGCTCCTGTAAGTAAACTGGAGTGATTAAACCAATAGCAAGGGATGTGTCGCAAGATTCATCGGGTGAATGCTTTTTGAGGTTGGACACAGTAGCAGTCAAGCGCGGCTGAGGGCCCGGAAATGATGTAGTCGGACGGATTACATCGATGTGTCCCACCAGCTCAGATGGCAGCAACACAGGGAGCGTACGTATTATCGCTTGCGGCAAGGCTGGCTGCGTGAATCTTTCGAATTGCGCGTTGAACAGCGTATTTGCCCGGTGAATTGGAAGAGTAACCGAGACCCAGTCACCGTTTGGCGAAATTATGGTAGGTTCAAGGCCATTTGCAGTTGCAAACACATTAATGCTGAAACCGTTTCCGGAGAGGGTTGGACCAAGAAGTGCGCGATCTCTGGATCACGGAATAATTCCCACGACCCCCCCCCTCGAAAAGGCAAGTCTGTGTCAGCGGCATGAGTGCGGCCATCAAGATGAGCAAACACTTCTAATTAACCGCCGCGTACCCGCCAGCGAAGCGCGCCCTGAAACCGCACCTTCCCGGATTCTGGGAGGAGCAGTAGCAAGAGGATATTGAGAGGATACTTCAGTTGCGTCGTTTTGAAGCCGGGAGTGATGCCGCTTGATGCCGACGTCCATCAGTGGCGGTGGACGCCACCTCGCGTGGCCACATCAAATTCCGCGATCCAGAGATCGCTCAACTCTTGGGTTGGACGAATGTTTTTACCTGCGAAATTCATTAGTTGTGCTCATAGCCTAAGAAGAGACGAGCGGGGGCCGAACGCGGTACAAAACTTCGGCGATCACTAGCGCACATTGGGACAACAATTGCCCCGCTCCCTGCTTTGGCATATAGTCATTGTGTCCAGAGTCTCTCGGCTATACAGTGACACAGTCAATGCGCGGGACGGCATCCTTTTTGGTGGAGCGGCCCAGGTGCTTCAACTAGGGACATCTGACTCCCCTCTCATAACAGCAAAAGGCAATAGGAAAAAGGCAATAGTATTAAATTGTTTTAAGTGATTAGAAGACCAAGCTTTCGCTGATAATCTTCTCAGTAATGTTCCACAGCTTTTCGGCATGGGCCTAGACACACATTCGCAACACACTCAGTCAACCCGACTCCGAGACTTTAAAAAGGGACGCACTGGGTCGGAGCTATGCACAGCGACGGCCCGGGCGTCGTTTGCAACGGCAGAATCCTCGAGGTAAGGACCCAACTTGTCTACACAGGAATTACATTAGATCAGACCAAAAAAAAATGGAGGGAAAAGCAGCCCACTTACCATTGATGCGAGGATCAAACGCTGCGGCAACAGTGCTAAGGAATGCGGAGTTCAGCTATAGAACGAATTGAGACACATTTGAACTTACGTGGCAGCTCCCTGCGGAATAGTCTTCCACTCCCACTTCTCGCGATTTGGGAGTCCATCCGGTCCTAGCATGCCTGGGAGCCTGTGAGCAGATAAATCTAAGACAGGCGGAATAAAGACTGACCGAGAGCCTTCAAATCATCCTGGGCCTCCTCCTTCTGTGCAATATTCGTGAAGTAACAAATAAATCGCAGGTCCTGTATTTTGATTTGATTTAGTGTGCAAGAATTCTCTCTGAATTGCTGTGTATCTGTTTCTCACGGAATTTGGAGAAAGGCTTATTCAATTGTGTTTTTCCCAAGCCCACAGCTTGCAAGCGGGATGATCTCGCTTCAAGTGGCCTGACATCACTCTGCTGCAGATGAACAAAGTATCTATAGCCCAAGTATATGTTCTATGAGGTTGCATGTGCCATATTCAAGGTGTGTAGTGCACTCACGGTTACATGATCAATGACCAGAGATGAATATGCCTTCTCATCATCAGTGCAAAATTAGGGTGATAATTATATGATAAACAATGAATGCTCAACTTCCCACATACATCGAGGATAAAGACCTTTTTACTGGTTACATGATTGATGAACAGAGATGCATATGCTTCGGGCTCCCATCATCAGTGCAGAATCAGGGGGATAATCATATGATGAGCCAATAAATGTTCAACCTCCCACACACATAGATGATAAATGAGGACTGTCACCAGCACAGTCCACATCCTTGCCCATCAGACCAAATGCCTACTGCTACTGAAACCCGATTCAACAACATTCTCAAATGCTTCACTATAGCAGTGGATACCTTGGAGGTCCTTGCTACTACATTCAAGACTCCTTTCTTGGAACCAATCTCCAACACTGCCAAGTCTCTGCTGACTGCTGTGCAGGTACAATTTTAGTATAGATCATAAAATGTATCTCATTTTTGCCAGACTATCAAGCAAAATAAGAATGATTGTACCCAATTGTTAGAGCAAACCTATGGGTTACTCTGTGCAATTGTTTCTCTCCATATGAAGGCAGAGGCTGCTCCAGATTTGACACCAAGCATGCTGAATGATCTCGGAAAATTCACAGAGTACGTCCCTTCCTGGAAATATTTTTTTGCTGATTGTATGTCTGCAGCACACTCTACAAGGTCCATACATTTGTGGAGGCCCAACAGGATAAAAGCAAGATCAGGCACTTTTTCCGTCAGGGAGAAATGAGCAAACTATTCAAGGATTGTAACTTGGGTTTACAAGAGGCACTAGATCAATTCAAGGTGGAGTGGTTTGATGTATCATATGTACATGCCAGTACTCAACCTGAAAAAAAAAACAGCTTCAGGATATCAATCTCCTCACTGAGGTTGTAGTGATGCAGAAATTTGCCGAAGACAGACACAAAGAAGTTCTGGAGTTGATTGAAGCCTTTTCTGATGGGACTGCTTCAGACAAAGGATCATTGGTAGGTGGACCATATATTCTGGGTGCAGTGAGAAGTAACTTTTGTGCAGACGAATAGGGTCCTTTCCAGTTCTTACAACAGGTATGGTCCAAACGAGGATTAATAAAATTGAAGTTGATTCTATTATGATTAAGCTCGACCTCAATTTCTATGCTACCATCGGAACCCAAAATCTTCCATGGCCGAGGATCTGAACTTTCCGACATTCTCAAACTGTTCATGCAGGAGACACCTAGGATAGCAATTTTGGGTGCAGGTGGAATGGGAAAGACAAGTCTTGCAAGGGCTGTTTTGCATCATCCAACAGTCACTGGGAAATATGCCCAGCATCGCTTCTTCATTGCTTGCGACTCAACATTGAGTAAAGATGAGCTGGTTACTCTTATTGGGGCCCATTTGGGGCTGAAGCCGACAAAAAATCTGGCCAAAGTGATTTTGCATCATTTTACGACCAATCCAGCCTGCCTCTTGATTCTGGATAACCTGGAAACACTGTGGGAGTCTATGGAAATTCGTCGAGACATTGAAGAATTTTTGTCTCTGCTTACAGATATAAAACACCTTGTATTGATTGTGAGTAGTGATACCTTCAC
The DNA here is from genome assembly GCA_029204335.1 of Mycena vulgaris. NCBI lineage: Eukaryota > Fungi > Basidiomycota > Agaricomycetes > Agaricales > Mycenaceae > Mycena > Mycena vulgaris. Next base: position 87,210 of record JARGYA010000440.1, read on the forward strand.
TTCAGTACGATAACTGACTCTATACCAGATCACAATGCGAGGGACAGAAAGACCAGCTTCAGTGCACTGGACCCGGCCTTTCTTGCCAGCTTTGAAGCCCTTGACGCAGGATGCTGCCCGACAGACTTTCATCGATATTGCAGATGATTGTCACGATAGTGATGACATTGACAAAGTTCTTTCACTGACTGACAACATGCCGCTTGCAATTGATCTTATGGCCCACTTGGTTGAATCAGAGGGTTGCCCCAACGTTTTGGCCCGGTGGGAGGAAGAAAAAACCTCTGTTATCTCGGATGGCTACGACAAGCGGTCAAATCTTGATCTATCCATTTCAATGTCACTATCAAGCCCTCGCATCACATCTGTGCCTCATTGCCAAGATCTATTGAGCCTCCTTTCAATGCTTCCGGATGGCCTTTCAGATATAGAGCTGGTCCAAAGTAACCTTCCAATAAAGGACATCCTCAGCTGTAAAGCGGCCCTACTTTCCACCTCACTGGCCTCTAGTGATGACCAGAGACGGTTCAAGGTCTTGGTACCTATCCGGGAATACATGGCAAAATCTTACCCCCCCATGGATTCCCTTGTTCAGGCCCTTCTCAATTACTTTCACCAGCTTTTGAAATTTTGGGACAAATACTCGGGAACTGTGTCAGCTTCTGAGATGACCCTAAAAATCACCTCAAATTTCTCAAATATCCAGAGTTTACTTCTCGACAGGTTCCAGCACCAGAATCCTGCAGCAGCTGATACAATATACTGCATCCTATATCTCAATGCTTTCAGTAGACTTGCGGGTCGTGGCAGGACTCCTTTGATGGACCAGATTGGTCATACTCAATCTCTCCCCAGTGAGCTAGAGGTCTATTTGATCAGAGAGATATTCAGTTCTTGGCGATATCATCCAATTCCTAATCCAGCAGTACTGGTTGAGCAAGCAATAAACCAATTACCTCACTTTGATGAGTCTGATGTGAAATGTAAGTCCTGAGGAAATATCCCATCTTTATGATTTGAACAGGTTCAACAGGTCGACTCTACAATGCTTTAGGAGACTATTATCAGTACCACAGGAATGATATTCCCACAGCTTTAAATTACTTCCAGACTGGACTCTTATTGGCAATTTCAACTGGGAACACCAGAAGACAGTGTCATGCATCAACATATTTAGCAGACATCAAGCGGCAGATGGGGGATCCAGCTGCAGGCCAAATGGATGGGTCTGAGGCAGCGAGATTAGCCAAGATTTCTGCAGATTTATACTATGAAGCAAGGGCACTATGTACTGAGGCAATGTGTTGTCATGCAGATGCGGACTACAAATATGCAGCCTCTCTCTGCAACAGGGCAAGAGATCTCCTAGCTCATTGTGGGATGTCTGGTGGTACCTTGGACTCTGACATTATGTTCACTCAGGCAGAAATTCATAAATTGAAGTCAGAATATGTGGAGGCCCGAAATATCCTGACAAAAATTCTTCATGCATGTCCTATTGAGCTTGTCCCACTGGAACATGCCTTCCCTTTGCTCAATATAGCAGAACTTGATGTCCTGCTTGGTGCACCAACAGATAAGGTGCAAAGAAACATTGATACAGCACAATCAATATTCAATTCCATCAACTATTTGGTCTATGAAATGATGTGTAATGCTACCATGGGAGCCCTCCATCTGAGAGAAGAGAATCTACAGTCTGCAAAGTCACTTTTCCACAAATGCATGTCCTCCAGGGGGACCTACCCTGAACTAGTAAACTACTGTCTGGAGAGACTTGGTGACAGAAGTCTCTGGGATTCAACAGATCAGTCCTGGACAATAATATATCTTGTGCATGCCTCAAAGTCGCAGCAGAAGCTAGATGTTCACAAGGCTCTCCAATTCTTGGGGCATATTTTCCACACTGAAGGTGACCAGGATACAGCAGTCAGCCTTCTGACTACCGCCTTGGAGGGATTCACACAGATGGATGTCCACCGCAGCCGAGCAGAATGTATGCTTCAACTTGGATACATCTCCAAGGAAAATGGGGACCTGTTGAAGGCAGCAGAGCTTTGGAGAACTGCAAGACCTCTGTTTGAACAATCATCTCAAGTGAACAAAGTTGCCCTGATTGATGAAGAACTCCTCAGCATCACAGGATATGTGCTGAATGAGCACACAAGGAGCTTGGCAATTCTCTCAGAAATTCATGCACCCAGTGCAGCCATTGATACAACAAGTGGGAGCCTGGAAGAAACTGGAGAGACAGAGGATGTAGGTCTGGGCAGGGAGAAAGAGCTTGTTCCTATATTGATTCAGAGCAATGTGTAGTCCTTCCCTTCCCCCATTGTTTCAATACTTCACCTAGTGTTCGTGTTATTGGTTTCAAGTATATAACCTTACTCGGTTGTTGTCTCTCATGTGTTTGGCATGCCTGCTTACTATCTTCCCTTCCCTTCCTTTTATTTTCATCCTTTGTTCAGTATTTATGGTGTCCAGTGTTCTGTATATACAGTATTATCTTTGAATTCAGGTGTTTTTTTTTTTTACAAAGCAGCCTAGATTTTCAAGTATCCACTGGACTCAAAGTCAATTCTTCCCAGCGATCACCACACTTGAATTTCAGGCAAGCCTTAGAGTGTTCATATTCCAAACACTCTGCTAGTTTGCATTGGACACTTTGTAACATAGTTCGACTTGACAGTGCCTGCAACATACCTCATCACAGACTCACATGATGCACCCACTAGAAGCTCTAGGTGAAGACCACTGGCAGATATGGCAGAATCACCAAATATTTCTGATGAGGAAATGAAGGCCAAATATACAAGCTTGGAGGGAAGAACTTCCAGGGCCTCTGCCATGGGAGTAACTAGAGCATATCCACCAGGCTCCACTCAACCGTGAGATTGATGTAGATATAATGTCATTTCCTTTCTTCCCTTGCTCAGATTTGATGTTTCTGTATCATTTCAACATGTTTGACTAGCCTACACAGCTCTTTACAAATTGACTCGATCCACACAAGACAGCCAACATGGCTGATATTGCTGATCTCAGCGCCATGCTCACTGCCGCAGCCTGGGCTGATGGTGGAGGCATGGATAATAATTGTGGTGGAACCAAGTGCACCCTACTGTGCCGCTGTCATCTGCTATCTGTTCTCATCGATATGCCGCCCAAAAAATAAACTGCACAGGACTGCAGCGTCAAACATGAGTCGAAATCGAGTAGCACCACTTCCCGTGTGTTGGGTAAAGCCAAGCTGAAGGGCGGAGCGGGGTTCTGTTATATACTGAGCCAGATGGGGAAGAGAATTCCCGTGGAGGTCTGGAATGACCAGAGACATTCAGAATCTGGAGCAGGACTGGAGGTGAAATAATCGGCTATTCTTGCAAGCACCACAACTCAGCAGAGTGTGTGACTGTCTGGGGGTGGAGCTGAGACGAAAATTGAGACAAAGTGGAAATGCTCCGCGACACGGGATTCTAGCTCAATTGGGGCTACTCCGGAAGGCTGGACCGGGGGTGAGCCGGAGGTGTGTAGAAACTGGAGGAACAAGGAAGTGGAGTGGATAGGAAGTGGGCCAGAGTGGCATGGGAACCAGAAAGACCAGAAAGACCAGAAGTGGACTGGAAGTAAAGTCGAAGTACGAAAAGGACATCCAGAGGTTTAGGAATAACCCTGGAGTTGAGTCAAAGACAAGGTTGAAAGAGGAGACTCAGTCCATGAAGGGAAACATGGAACAACATTAATTTTCCAGATGAAGTACTGGACGTAGCTACTTAAGACATATATATACTCAAGTCTGTAATTGTAATCCTAAATGTGAATAAGTAATGTGACCAATGCATAAAACAATAAGCCACTATCCAAATGGGGACAGTGAAGTAAAGCAATACTAAACATAATAAAAGACCCTTGGATATACAGATAAACAGAAGAAACACCTAGTAAAGCACTGTGACATAAGTATCCAAAGTTCTGAAGGGTTCCAGTTAGTCTCGGACAGGTCCAGAGTTCCGGATCCGGAGTGCATGGATATGACAGGCTCCCAGAAGTGTTGATTAAAATCAAGAGGGTGGGGTATGAGTCCAGCTTGTGCAGTTCTATGCCTGCGCTGTGATAAGGACCGTGTTACTATGGTGTGAAATAAGTGGGATTCGCGGTGTAGCACGTATCGTCCTCTAGGGGTTTTATCGGAGGGAGTCCTAGGATGAGGCGGTGGCACTTGGGGCACGTGTGTGTGGTTCCGATGTGTTTATACAGTTGACTATCTCGAAATGCATGATATAAAAATGCATGAACCTGGAAATGCATGCAGATTTCGATTTCCCGAGCTGGGGAGTGGGGATTTTGGCTGTAGATGCATAATGCATAATGCATAGACCTTAGGAGGTTTTTTCTCTTGTATATGCATTGCGAGGTTCAAAATTTGGCAGTTGGGCCCACTCAGCGGGGTGATTTTCAACCAAGAAACACTGGTCAGGGGGAGGCCAAAAAATGTGAAAAGAGTAGATTTTCGTTCCTGACCGACCAGATACACAGTCTACGCCTATGAAGCCCAGAACACTCTCAATTTGGCCCTCGGACTGGCTAAAAACCCGAAGTTCTCCGGGGTGGGAGGTCATGGGAAAGTTTTGCACCTGCATAAACCTGCCAATGCATACAGATTTCGGTCTCCCGAGTGTATGCATTGTGAGATAGTCAACTGTACCTGGGTTGGGTGCTGTGTGGTAAGCTGCAAAAGACGGTCTAGAAGGTGAAATACTTGTTCAGGTAGGTCAGTGGTGAACGGTGACGTGAAATAATTATATGGGTCCCATAACTGCATGACCTCACCATGCAACTGGGCAGGCCCCTCTACATCTCTGCTCACCCATAGCAAACGGTGCCATCAAACAGTTGCATTTCCCTGGAGTTGATCCCGCCGTGGGCGCATGCCCAGCTGCTTGTCATACACGCCCGCTCATGTTGCAGGTCACTCTTAACCCAGAGGAGTTGGGTGCTGACTTGACTCGCTATGGTATTTGCCTCTTTCCACCGGGCCCCCTCCGTGCAGTACGTGTTCTTGCTGCTTGCTGTCCCCTCCTTGTGCGCTGGGTCGTATCGTTCTCCACGGAGCGACGGCCCCCCTGGAATGCCACCCTATTAAGTTTACCCTGCTTTCGGGCTCTCTGTCTCAAGTTCAAGTCCCATTGCTTACTGTGCTTCTCATAATAAACAAATAAGTTTGTTCCTCGCCCGCTCAGCCGGAAGTCGGCATTCATCTCGGGACCGGCCGGCATCTCCCCCGACATCATCGGGGGTTGAGAAACCGGGTTTCTGGATAGAATTATCCTGGAACTTGTCTCCTGGTTGAATCACGCTTGAATTCGCAAGCAACATTCCCGGTCTGAAAGCTGCATTACCAAAACAAGGTCACGCCTTTTCAAATTAACTGTCGCTTGGCCATGACATTGGAACACCCCATGACCACGGAAGCATACAAATTGCCCTGCATGTAGCACGAAGCCTGCGCAGGCCACCCTGCGTGCGCAAGGCGCCTTCACAGTCTACCCCTGCGCAGGAAAGGGCTTTAAATACCTGCCAGCGGTACCACATCCTCACCCAGTCCACCATGACCACTCTCATCCAAGTCCTCGAAACCCAGCTCAACATCAACGTCGACAGCATGGATCCGAACGTCGCCAAGAGCCTTCCTTTTGTGCCGCACAACATGACCAGCAATCAGCTCGTGGTCAAAGAGCAGATGCAGGTCCCCGAGAACCGCGAGATGTTCCTCGGTGCGGTGAAGGAGTATGGCGAGCAGGGATGGGAGGCGATCCTTGATCGGATCGTGCGTTCATTCCTCGGAATATACTCACTCTCTAATAATAAACCAACCGCAGTCCGCGCTCCTCTGCGCCGCGAACATTGGGAACCTCCAAGGTCGTGTCCTCCTCCAGACCTCGCCCTTCCATGCATACGATACCCAGAGTACGCAAACGCTCTCTATTCGTTGAAGCGCTCTAAAAACCATCCAGAGGTCGTCGATCACGCCAGGCGCTACGCCGTCGAGCTCGAGAAAGTCGACATCTCCAAGTACATACCGCTATTTATTAATTATTCATTTCTAACGCGGAGCAATTTATTATGTCTCCGCGGATCTATTCTTCACCAATCACTTGACCCACAATTGACTTACCCTGCCTCATTTGCACGCTTCTGCATCAAGATCCCCGCGACGGGCCCCGCCCCGCGATGAACGCCGGGCCCATCCTGTTCAAGGAGGGCATCCGCACTCTCGGCACGTCCCTCTTCTCGCTCGCGCAGGCCATCGCCTCCAGCCAGGCCGACTGCCTCTACATCAGCCCCTACTACAACAGTGTGTCTCACTACCGCCCCTTCCCAGGCAAGTACTTACTTACTAATGTAATTTTTCAGAGGTGCACGCACACGCGGACCTCAAGCTGTGGCCCAGCTCGGAGGACCCCGCGGTCGAGCACCCGATGTCGCACCGCATGATGCAGATCCTCGAGACCTACAAACACCTCTACAAGGAGACCGGCAAGCCGCAGCCCACGATCAAGCCCGCCTTGTACGTCTCCCTCCCCCTCCTTCTCATCTATTCTCTTCATATATGTAATGTAAAACCCCCTCGCAGCTTCATCTCCGTGCAAGAAGCGATGGCGTGCGGCGAAATGGCCATGCACCACGCCACCATCTCCGCGCAGGTCCTCGGCGAACTCTGCGCGCTCCCCGCGACGCCCTCCCCCTCCGCGCGCATCCCGGGTGTCCCCAAGGTCGACATGACCACCCCTTACACCGGTGCGCCGCCCACGCCTGCGCACCTCGCCACCGTCTCCAAGAGCGACCCCCTCACGGCCAGCTGGGACGGGAAGCTCGCGTCGACGAATCTAGACTACCTCGCGCACGGCGGGAAGGCGCTCGCAGCGGCGATCGAGGCGGACCCTGTGACGAAGCAGCGGCTGTACGACACGCTGGAGGTGTTCAAGGGCAGGGAGCTCAGCAGCAAGTTTATCATCGAGAAGGCGATTTCAGAGCTGAAAAAGTAGGCGGGGACGCTTTTTTTCACTCATTCTTGTACATACCACACGAATATCTCTTCTCTTCAGTTCATTTCCTTTTTACGCTCTTCCTGGCGTTCCATCCTTCCAGGGCAATACTCCTGAGGCTGAAGCCGGACCTGGATCACTTGTCTTGGCGGTGAGATTTGAATGAGACGCTCGGAATGAGCCCTATCGCATGTGAATGTCTGTTTGTCTCAAGATTGAACATGCCGGCCGCGTCGGCTGTGTGATGCCATCAATGTGCGCCGAGGCGGAGACACGCTGGGCAGAGGATAACGCCAGCGGTAGCCGAGCTTCAAATGAATACCCCCCGTTCATGTCCCCACGTCCAACACTATCAGCCCCTCACTCAATATCCGTTAGGAGTAGCGATTCCGGCCCCGGCACGTCGCTCTGCTTCGGGCCGGGTGCACGTGCCGACCAAATCGAACCACACAACGGGGCCAGATTTTTTTTCTCTCGTTCCTCGCCTCGTAGTTTCCCACAGTGATTCACCCTACCACTTCTACCTCAGATCTACTCTGAAGCTGGGCGGCCAAGCTCACCCGTATTGCACTATGAAGTTACTGTATTCACTCGAAATACTCATGAACAGGAACGGCTGGTTGACATAAATGTTGCCTAGGCGCTCGAGGACCAGGAGGCCATCGCCGCTCCAAGCAGCTCAGGTAATTGGGGTGTGCTGAGCCCAGCTAAGGCGGCAGTTTTAGCCAAATCTTGCAAGGCTTGGAGCGAACTTGCTGAGGGAATCCCACCCGACCGCCGCATCGAACGCCACCTGCTTTCACATGAGCAGGCAGATTCTAAGGAAACAGGGAGGAGACTAACCGAAGGTGCGGCACAGAAAAGGCCCGGGTTCTGGCCAATAGTGATATCTGTGAAAGCCGACGACGCCTTCGAATAGATGAACGGGTTGAGGAATCCAAAGACGGGCTTTCCGGTAGCGATTAGGCGGTCGTCGATGAGGGCAATTATAGCAGCGAAAGTCGGCGCAGATGCGCTGGTGCCCACTATGAATGCTGGCTCGGTGCTGACCACGGTCGCGAAGTCCACTCCCTGAAGGGAGACATCCGGATACCCCCGTCCGGTCTTGTTAAACGTCCCCGCAAAATCGGAAGGGACAGTCTCGAGGACGCTGGTCACTGATACAGCTTGATACTGCAGCCTGGGAAAGAAGTTGGAGAACCCGCCACCAGAGAAGCTGGCCGCCGTTTCGGACGTTAAATCGCGCGTCGATCCTACGGAAGTAACGAAGGGGCAAGAGGCTGGGAAGGCCGGATCGAATGTATTGTCCTCACAGTCGGGCCGTCCGCGAACGCCGCCCTGGATTTTAAGCCCACGTCAGAGAGACATAGTTCCAAGGAAAAATAGACGACCGACGTCTCCGGACGAAAAGACCACAGAAATACCCCGTGAAGTGAGGGCCATATACTCGTCATCACAAAAAGTAACCGGTAATTCGCTTACTACAGCAGAAATTCGTGCAATATTCTGGGTCTAACTACCTAGAAATTTTCATCTGGATATATCCTCGCCCTTTATATCCAATTCGGCATCAAAAATCATGTGTATACCCTCTGTGGATCAATTTTTTTGAGTCCACTTGATTTTTGCTACATGTGTCCAAAATTGGGGTGTATGGCTCGGTCTGTGGGCATAGATAGAGTTTTCTGTTGTCAGGGCTATTCCTTAAGATATGTTAAACATACCCCATCACTTGGAACTCGAGGAAAGTGAATGGATATTCATATACAAGGCATTTTCTGCGGCGAGTCATGCCTGCATGAATCGTGCACAAGCTGCTCTTCAGTTAAGCTGACAAAATTAAACCTTGACAGCTCAACTTTGCTTGAAATCTGACTGGAGCACTGCTCAATCATTATTTCATCCATCCATGGTGCTCTACATGACAATTTACCATCTAAATCGCTTGTTCAACAATTGATCTTGAAATCCTGCAGACAATGCTGCACCACAAATTGCAGCAAGAATCTGTTACATAATCAGGGACTTAACTGCTACAAAATCCATCGAAGATGTCTGTTTATCTATTCCAGGATACCCCACTCTGAATTCAGGCTCTGAGTATTTCTTTTTGTGAAGTTTCTTCCGACTGTTCGATAAAATGTCATAATTTACTGTCGTTTGCTTAATTCCGTGAAAACGCGAAAAAGTTTCGCGGCCTCACGTGATCGTCGGCAGACGATGCCGAAGTTCGAAAATGTTCAAGTCTCTCTTATTTCCAAGGTGTCGGGGTCGAAGAAGATTCTACCAGATTTTTAATGCTATAAACTCCTGTCGAAATCCCTTTCCCAGTACTCCAGGTGCACGGCACTATCCGGCATTGTCTGCCGACGATCACGTGAGGCCGCGAAACTTTTTCGCGTTTTCACGGAATTAAGCAAACGACAGTAAACATGGGTCGCTGATCTTTTCTGGTCTCTGGAGAACAATACTGGGTCAATTCTTCCAAAACAAGTTATGTGGTCTTCAGCTAATATCTGTAGGTATTCGGTGGTAAGGTATGGTCGAGCTCAGTGCACGTGATCTGGCACAGTGAATCAATTTGCGGTTACTTTTTGTGATGACGAGTAGTCGTTGCACATTTTTCTGCGATATAAAACTTATAAACATGGGCAGTATGGATGAACGTGAATACCGACGTTGCCATGCTGCTTCCGAACGCCACTTCACTGAAGCCGTACGATGTGGTCATCACTGAGGGCGGTTGTGCAAGGCCATCGAGGAAGGCCGTGGTGTCCAACAAGGCTGTGGCGAACCCAGAAACGTTGTCTTACCCCCCGACTAATAGGAGTTGTATCGGGACCTCTGTCGCAATGCCTGGTTTCACTCAGTACATGCACATGCACCTGCGAGATCCTTGGGAAAAACACAGACCTGCTGCATATTGAACATCGAGATTAGCCTCATCCCCGGCACGCTCTGGGCCCTGCGAGTTGGTTCCATTGTCGGTAGTCAGCAACGTAAACGTCTCGTTGGAAAGTATATCAGGTCGGAATTGTCTTAGGAACTCCTAGAATAGCGTTACATATCAGCCGCGACTTTCTTTGGGTTGGATCACCCACATTGAGATCCACAGTTTGCGTAAACTCGCCCACGAAACCTGTAACAAGTAGAGCGTTGCCCTTTTCGGTAGCTGCGGTCGCCGGGATTCCGTAGAGCTCCTGTAAGCAAACTGCCAACTGGATTTATCACACCAATTACTGTGTCGCAAGCATCCAGTGAACACTTGTAGAGCTTGGACGCAGAGGCAGCCAAGCGCGGCTGGGAATCCGGAAATCATGTGGTGGGATGGATCACATCCATGTGGCCAACCAGCTTGGAGGGTATTGATACCCAGAGCGTACGCGTTCTCGCTTGCGGCAAGGTCGGGTGCGTGAACCTTTCGAGACTGCGTATTGAACAGCATATTTGCCTGGTAAATTGGGAGAGTGACCAAGACCCAGTCTACATTTGGCGAGATTACGGTGGTCTCAAGGTCATGTGAAGTTGCGAACGCATTAAACGTTGAAACCGTTTCGGGCGAGGGCTGAACGAATGTTTTCACCTTTGAAATTTGCCATTTGTGCTCATTGTAGGAGATGGGAATAGCGGACCTCGTCCATTGACAACTACTGTCGGAACTCGTAGCTCTCAGGGGTGGGAGCTTGTCCTCCAAGCCCGTGACACTGTTGGAGGTCAAAGCAACACGAAGAATGATCATCCCAGTCGGAGGTGCAAGACCTTGACTAGAGAATCCAGAGGGAGCGGCTGGACGTTTCCCGTGTACGACCACGTGTTCCGCTGCCACCGCAGCAACGATTGAGAGAATATTGAGGAGGTTGAGGATCATGGTCATGAAACACGGCGGGAGACAGAACGGGCCAGTCCTTACGAACCTTTCCAAGGATACTCGAGAACGGCCATCTCGAGGTGAAGGGGGGTTCGAAGTTCTACTCCGGGGGAAAGTGCGTATTTCCCTCACGGGCAGGAACTGGCCGCATCGGAAGGGTAGCAATTGCAAGAAGACAACGCCGCAGAGAGTCGACGCCATACCGTTGGCCAGCCTGTCAGTGGGGTAACCTGATCCGGAGACTAATGTGTATCGCCTGTCTGACTCTTCCCCGGCCCAGTAACTCCTCGCGGTCAGTACATATCACGGGTCGACGGAACCCTGTTGCGATTGAGTTTATGGGGCTAGAGAATTCCACCTGCTGAATAGAGGAATGCTTTTTTCAAGGAGTTCCACCCAGAAATATTGGTTCCGAGTGCAGGAGGTATTGCAACGGATCGAGGCACCTTGCCATCCCACGACGTGTGCCAGCTGAAAATCTATGTTTTGTGTGAATACTATTTACAACGCTTCACGCGTGATTCACGCGGCGGCGGCGTGGCCTGTAGCCCTCCGTCCCTTCCAATGGCGAATACACGATCTCACGTGTAGCGATGTACCTAAGACGTATGTCAAGCCCATCCGCAATAACATCCCGAAGGTCCGGCATGATGTCGCGCTGCATGGAGCGGTGGAGCGTCACGCTGATGCGCACTAGGGATAACGCGGCCCGGGCTCGGACGAATACCAGGAGCGTCTCGTCCGACACACCCTTGAACTCGTGCAGCTCCAGGTCCCGCAGGCGAGGACAGAGCACGGGATCGAGTGTGTCCGGCGCCGAGGTGAGATGCGTGAGGAAGTCGGGATCCTCTTCATGCACCGCGCGGTACGGCTCGCCCAGAATATGCAACACCTCGAGGGTCCCCAGCGTGGCGAACACAGCGAGGAGAACACTGCTGCTCAGGTGAGCGACGCTCACCCTGAGACGAGTTAGCGTGATACTCGACGGAAAGAGACTCTCCAGCGGCATTACGGCACGGTGCTCCGACAAGTAGCTCTGACACTCGAAGGAGGATAGGTTGGGGAGCGAGATGTAGTTGAAGAAGTGCGGGCCATCCAAGGGGAGGAGCCAATTGTTTATGGTGAGGTGCGAGAGATGGGGGAGCGAGATGTGGTGTTGGGAAGGGGTGAACGTCCCTACGCCGGCAAGTGTAAGATTACAAGTCTCCAGAATCGTGCACTGCGCTAATACCGCCAGAGCAGTGCTATATGTGAAGTCGCCATCTCTATAGGCCGATATTGTCAAGTCCTGCAAGTGTCCCCAAAGTCCCGGATTCTGAAGGGCCCAGTTCCCAGTTCCCGGCAGTGTTACACTCCGAAGGCTTTTGGCCCGCAGAATCGTGAACGGCGCAGTTGTACCTCTACCCGCCGATTGCATAGGGACATTAATTGTGAATGTCTGCAGTAAAGGAACATCTTCCGACGAGAGAGATGCAACAGGTGCGATGAAGGACATGGAGGAGTTTTTGGCCAAATCGAATTGGATATCTTTCCAGCGAGGGGAGAGAGCAACAAGTGCCGCCACGAGCAACGAGGGGTCACAAGTGCTCTCGAAAGTTCGCGAGAAGAATATTGAGAACTCGAGAGGGACTGTCCCCGAGCGGGCCAGCCACGAGGTGACAATATCCGTAAGGTTCTGGATCCTCGATTGAGTCTGGACGACGACGTGAATCCGCGCCCACAGGCGCGGCGTCGCGAGGGCAATGATTCGCCAGGATCTACAGATCTGACACAGAAGCAGAGGCGCTTCGTCGGAGCTGATGGCGGGATTCCTGGTCGAGGGGAGGGCTGCTACGAATATCGTCCCGACGATATCATCCGGGAGTCTGCGCACCGGCGACACCAACGCAAGATGGGCGTCGATGAATTGTTTCAAGCAATCTCGCTTGTTCGAGGCCTCTTCAAGCAAAGACTCGAGGCGTAAGATCTCCTCGGTGAGATATGCGAGCTCTTTCTGCGGGCCTTCGAGGAAATGGCGGATACTTTCGCATACCACGTCGGAAGGCACCGCGTTCGTGTGAAGTATGTCCTTTACAGGGGAATCCATAGTAAGTATGAAGCTATTCAGAGTTAGTATGTGAAATCACGATGATTCCGCGGCTTACTCAAGGCTTACTGTAAGGACCAGCAAACCTGGAGTGGTGGAAGCAGTCAGCGTGACTGTCACAGTGGCAGCACACGCCGCAATCAGTTCGGATCAGCACGTCGGTGACGATCCCGGCAGCCCACCGACGCAGACAAGGGAGGGCGACGTCGACGCGGGGCCGTGATCCGCGCAGTTCCACGCGGCGTTCTACGTGCAGGAGTAGCGCATGTACCGCGCGGGGTTCGAGCCCATCCGCAAGTTCCCGAATCTCGTGACGCTGCTCCTTCCCTGCGCGTTCCTCCTCTAATCCCAATTTGCATTATAATTCTACTTCATCCACGCCCCACCCCCATCCAAATCCCTCATCGCCGAATCCGCCGAGCTCGTCGCATCTTCTGGGCATCCGCACGCACACGCACACGCACACGCACCCCAGGCGCCGCGTATACACCACTCGCTGTCGCAGTCCGACTCGCCGTACAGCTCGGGGGAGAGCACGAGCAGCCATGGGAGCGGGAGCGGGACGCGGTACTTGTCGAGTACGAGTGGGAGTAACTCGTACGTGCTTTCCTCTCTCTCCTTTTCTTTCTCCTTTTCGTCTCCATCTCCGCCCTCTTCGTATCGTACTTCCTTCCCTCCCTCCCTCCTCCCCTCCCCTCATCCTTCTCACATCTCCCTTGCCTCTCTTGTACTCTCTCATCGCCCCTCGTCCTCTTTTACTCTCTTACTAACGCTTTAATTTCCCGGCAACGCCTCCTACAACTCGACCTCTGCGTCCGCCGCCTCGGGGACGCACGAGAAAAAGTGGTGGCCGTTTGGCGGCACGAAGGGCTGGACGAGCGACGCGGGGTGGGGGTGCATGCTCCGGAAGGGGATGAGTCTGCTCGCGACGACGCTGCAGCGGATTGGGGGTGAGTCCTTCTCGTTCTCCTTGTTCTTTCTTTCTTGTTCTACTCCTCGGCGTTCTGGTTTTTTTTTCATTTTATTTTGGGCGTCTTCTCGCACCTCTGCTTTTGGCGCTTCTTTTCTCTCTTTTTTTTTTTCATTTACTTTCTTTCTCTTCTCCCATCCCTTCATTTAATCCTTCCCCCCGTCTCTCCTTCGTCCTTCCCACCCCACCCTCCTCTCCCCGTCGTCGTTGCCAGCGTGATCCTCACGGTCACGTCACCACCTCTCACCATCACCACTATCTTACCTCGTTCTCCCCACTCCCTCATCGCAGCTCTTATCCGTCCCCGGGGGAGTTCTATGGGTTTATGAAGCGCGGCACCGCGTGGTGCGTGGGGGCGGAGGCGGGGCGTTGGAGGGGCGGGAGTGTGGTCACTGACATTCGACGTCGACCTCCCCACCTCCATCGCGCAGCTCTTAACCCTGCGCGGGGGAGTCGCTCGAGTATTAAGCGGTTCAGTTGTAACCGAGAACCAGAAAGAGGGACGTACCTGAAGCCAAAATCTAGCCTCTTCCTCGATCGGCCCTGGTGGCAGAGGACAAGAACGCTGGCTGGGAATAATTCACCGAAGATAGAATGACAGATGATAACGTTAGGGACCGCCAACTCGAACTGAAATTCAATTGACAGATGGGTTGACAATAAAACTATCAAAAGTCGCCAAGAACAGTTTAACAAATGTAAGCTTGATTGATCGAGAACAAGAATACGCAAGTCCAACTCAAAACGCGAAACTGTCCATGACATTTTAAAGGCCAGCCGCAGCTCGAAGGGCATCGTACTTTGGTGTGCCCAATCCAGTTGCCTGCCAGTAGCAATTCAAAAACTCGACCTCACTTATCAAAAAAGATAATACTCACCGGATCCCAGCCCTTAGTCGCAGGGAACCCGTCGGTCTCACATCCCGGATTACTTCCTGTCCCTTTGCTTCAGTCGCAACGCTGCAGATGATCGACTAAGAACATACCAGACGTGATATCATTGAACGCTTCCGAATGCGCATAAAGCCAAGGGTTCAAGTATCCTAATTGGCTTTTCCCCGCAGAAACGAGCTCGGAGTTCAGCTGGCCGATTACAGCAGCAAACATGGGCGCAGCAGCGCTGGTGCCGTTGACAGTGATGATTTTTTCGCCGAAGCTGATGGCGATGTTTATGCCCTGGGCTGATACGTCCGGCACTCCTCGCCCCGATGCATTGTAGAGACCAGAATATTTGTCGCCCAGAGTGTCGAGGTAGGCGCCTACTGCCGCGTCCTGCCATGCTGGTCTGGGGAAGACATTTGAAAACCCACCTATGGGACAACCGTTTAATGGATGAGGATGGAGGGCTGAAACATGCTTGCAGGACGTACCGCCACTGAGATTGGCCGCAACCTCAGGTCCGAATTGATGCGTTGCTCCTACAGTGGTTACACTATTATTATTGTAACTCATCAGATTGGACTTGAATCTCACAGAAAACAACGTACTAAGGACAAGAAACCGGCCATCCAAGATAGAAGCCATTTGAACAGCCCTCCCCAACCCCAAAATCTCCCGAAGCCCAAATGATAGATGTACCTCTAGCACCGAGCTGCATGTATATGTTGCAGTAGTCTCTGCCCATGTTCCAGTTTGATCGTCAGCGAAATTCGGAATCCGGACCATCTGAAGTAGGGAGAACAGGACTGACATGGCAAAGGGAAGAGAAAGGTCTGTCTCATCCCCGTCGCTTTCGTAACACGACACCATTACGGTTGGTGGTGTATCTAGCGAGACGAGATACTGTGCCAAAACCAATTGAGGATCAGTGGTACGCTCGATGCCAACAGCGTAGTAATCTGCTGAAACACCAGATGCGAGGCCTATGACCATTTGAGTGTCAAGGTTCTATGGGAAGGTTCGTCAGGACCCTTCTTTTGGTGATGAAATGACACGTACGGGTTCCGCATCCTGGGGCAGCGGAGGGCGTTGAATTACTGTGCCGTTGTCTACCGACACGACCGTCCAGGTATCATTGATGAGATCTGGACGAAACGTTTTCAGAAAGAACTGCAAGATTTGAGTTCCAGTCAACGTTGACTTAGATAGGCTTACTTCGAGATCGGCCGTCTGCGGATCTACGTTGTCTGGGAAAGCGATTTATTGCGGTTTAGCCCTTCAAGTGAGTGTGAGACGGAGAACTTACTCAAACCAGTGATACCGATGGTGACATTTGTTTTGGCCGCAGTGGTTGGGATTTCGTAGAGGTCTATCAGACAGTCGGGAGTAACGGCGGATTCGTCGCAGGATGATGGTGATCTGGAGTGCTTGGTGAGGGCAACGGTTGTGCCCTGGAATGAAATTGAAGGAGTCCGCGCGTTGGAATTGGGGAACCTGAACCGTTCGCGAGCTGATCTTAGTACAAAATTATCTGCTCCTTGGGCAGAACGCCTACAATATTGTCGGGTGCACATACTTCACATGGCCGTGGAGAGAAGAGGGGATAGAGTAGCCGAGAGTGCGAACGATATTGGTGCCAGACTTGACGGACTTGAAAGTGTGAAATTCCGCGTTAAAGAGAGCGGACGCGTGCTCAACGGGGACCTGGAAGGAGATCACATCTCCCGCGGACGTCGTAGGCGATGCTGTCAAATTATTGAGGGACAAGAATTGTTGAACAGCATCGATGGTCTCTTGAGAGGGCGCTACATGAACATTGACCTGCTTTTGCTTAGGGAGCCAAAACATGGGGACCGGGGCGGTAGCGTACCTCGTCCTTGCTCAACCATTTACCATATGCCGGATGTGAAGGGGAGCTTATTTGCAAGAGTCGCTGTTCAAGACCAGTTATATTGTTCTGGGTCAAGGCCAGATGAAGCGTAAGCGCGTGGTTCAATGGGGCCTGGCCCAAGTTCATCCAACCGGAAGGCGCCACATCGCGGCGTTCGTGGAACTGGAGCCTCTCAGTGAAGGCACAGGCAGATAAGATCGGCAGGATCAGTAGAAGGCGGAATGTGAGCATAGGATAGTAGATGATGGAGTTGAGCAGAGCGCTTTTCTTATGTATCCGCAAACCAATGTTTACGCGGCTTGCAGTGACCGCGGACTACCACGATGGCGAGTATACCCCGATGCGGGCCAACCCGTCCGTTAAATGGGACGGCCATCAAAAAAAAACGGCCGTTTTTGACCACGGGACGGGTCCACCCGTCCGTCCAATGGGTTACGGCCGTCTCAACGGGTACAAGTGGCAGATTTTGGAGGTTTCAATCCCTAGGTGTAGTCTGTGGTGATAAACTACTGGTTCTAATCTCTACAGCATCCCGGGCGGTAGGGAAAATCAGGCTCGCATTGTCGAGATGATGGTGCGTATCGTAATATGAATCACATGAACAGCAAACTGAATATTCCCGCTACGTAAGGTACGGGTCTTAAATCTGACAAGGCGCTGACGTGAGCGGCAGTGCGGCGCGTCCCACTGCGACAGCGAGTATGACAACTTGCCAGGCTCCAGCAAAGATGTTGAAATGCTCAGATGACACCTCCGAGTCTTCGCCATCACAATTTCTGTTCACTTCCCTTGCCGAGTCGTGCTACCCGAAGATTGGCAACTTCTTGGGCGGCCAATGGCCAACGCCCTTGGCGGCAGCCCCTGACTAGGGTACGCGGGACGGGCGAGGTTCGATTTTCAATGGCTCGGGCGGCGGTTCGATTCTGTCAGCACCCATTCTATTTTTAATCAATATTCCGCCGTAAATATGCATGAAATCTCGATGTATGTACCCATATCCCGCATGCCGACCACCATTATTGGGCATGAGGCTGTGTTTTCCATGCAGAGCTCCTTCCCGGTTGTATTCAAATTTACAAATCTTTATGTGCGCCGTGTGTGTTGTGGTGTTCACAACATTGCGCACTTTTTTTTGCAGGCCAAATTCATAGCAGGTAGGGTCATAGATTAAGTATTTGTGGGCCCAAAAGTATTTAGGCTCGTCCACGAAGCTCGCTGCTGGTCTCCCGCTTCTCCCCACACTTGCGCTCGCCAGTGACCTGTGCATGTGCGGCTATTGCCCAACCCCGCCCCTAGCTGCGCTTGGGATATGCCTGGCATCCTCAAACATCTCTCTCTTTATAATATTAGCCTGTCCGAAGCCGTTAAACTCCGCTCGGGTATCACCGTCGGCGGCGATAGCTCCGAGGCGAAGTGCCGGGGGCGCTCTCGTGGCACTTCAAATAAATTTTTTTGGATCATTCGTTTTACACTTACCCTCGCTTGCCTTTCGCCAGCAGCTAACCTCCGGGGTCGGCCCACACGGGACTCGGACAGTTGCTCCCGTCAATTTGATGACATAAAATGATCTACTGCTACTGCCTGGCCCGCGTCCGGATAATTGACATACATGAGTTGTAAAGACAGTAACTGCAAGGGTGGGGCGCGATGTACAGAATCGGTGCGGTGGGAGCCTTGCTTGCATTAGAAAGACAGAGCTGGACTCGGTCCGGGGCGGGGGAGGAGGGCGATGGGCGAGGTCTAAGTGCGAGCTACCCACGGTCCTACTGATACTCCCCAGGGCCCTGGATGTTCGGCCCTTGAATGCAGTGTCACTTTTCATACAGTCACGGACAAGCAAACATGACAAAAAGTTGGACCACTTTGTTTACTCCAGAAAACCATCGGATTTGAAAGATCTCTTCAAAAGCTATCGAGGGGTACCAAATTAAGTGATTTGCACGAGCCAATCCCCCGCAAATGGCCATTTATTAAGTTGAGGGTCCAAAAATTTGGCCGTACCCCCATATCTTATCCAAAAATCGTGGGAAAATATGGAATCAACGCCTTTGATGAGTACTCTATGGACCTGCTCAATGCGCAAGAATTCATGGAGTCGTTGTGATGAAATAAATTGTCCAAATCCAGACATGTGATCAAGGCATGTGACACTCAGGGGAAAACTTCAACCAACGATGTTCAACCCACAATTTACGATGAATTCGACATCCTGGCCGTGCCAGTAATATTCATGTTCAGTTTCTACCACTATCAACACCCAGGTCCCTCTCAACCCGCGAGTTTACCAGTCACAATTTGTGTTGAGATGGTCCGAAATATTGGCTGTTCCTTATCTCCCGTGAGAAAAAATCGAAAGGGGGCTCAATCGACTCAGTTTCTTGTGCTGAATCTGAATCTGACCCTAGATTTTACCTGGAATTGATATCTCAGCCGCAAATTGAGTTGTCATGTTTTGTCCGCGACTGTAGGTTGAACACTGGGTTGAACTTCTGAAGATCGGTTGATTCGGTTCCGAGGGAACCCGGCGCTTGGCCGCAAGCGAAGGCTGCTATGATGCTTCGCGCGCTGATGCTCTTGCACGACCTCGATGAAGATAATATTCCCTACATCCTTGGGTTCTGCCACATGCAAAGTGTTCTCCGCACTGGAAAGGTACACTACCCTGTTTAAGTCGAAGCCCGTCGGCGCACGTCGTGGTATGAAACAAGCAGCGGACTCCTGTAAATTACGACAAACGATGTCTAAATACTGCGGAACCTCCGGCCCGTGATCACCTCTTCAACATACCCCACTTATGATAGAAATCGTACCGGTTGAATGACTCTGTCACTCCCATGTCTCTTTAACAAGATCTGCCCCTCTTTCTTGCAATAACATAGGAAGCAGGCCGACTATGACGCGACGTGACTTTCAACATGGGATGTTATTCAATCACGAAAGGGTCGCGCACGAGATCAACATTCAATATCTTGTTATGCAAAATGGTACACGACCTTAAGTCGCCCACGACGCTTTAACCAGATCCGCTCCTCTTTCTGCAATAACGTAGGAAGCAGCTTGAGCTGCGTTTTGGTCAGTTCTTTCGTCGTTCTCTTGCGTTTTGTAACTTACTATGAGCACTTAGTACGAACGGCTAGTACGTTTCCTGCTAAGCTCGACTCCTAAAGAATAGGTTTGGCGCACCAATACCGAGGCGTCGATGATGAGGAGTCCTTTCTCACCCTTCAGGAGGAGATCAGGATCCATCACGCCGTACCGTGCATTCTTTGCTGACATCCAACTGTAAGGACCAGCAAACCTGGAGTCAAGGGGGTCCAAGGATAAGAAAAAAAGATATCACCTACAATTTTTTTTTTCCAGAGGAATCGGAGCTCAACCTACCAACCTACCGTGGGAATGTGGCTTATATAAGCCTCAGTTTTGCCGAAGACAAATTTATTTGGGGCGGAGGGCCGTCAGGGGGTATGTCGGGATGCATCCCGGTGGTTGAAGCCAGCTTTTCTTCCATGTTGAGCGAAAAGACTTTCTCAAAACTCGAGACCTTTTGACTCATCACATGATAAATTGCTTGTTGTGGACGCATCAAATCTCTGATAAGGCCTGATATGGAAATAATGTCTTAGGTTCAAGCTCTACGAAGGCTTCACCCAACGCTTCAGGAAGAAGATATTCGGACTCAGCACATCAAACTACACCAACTTTGGACGTGATTTCAGAGTTTCTTAAAATCGGACCCCCTTGCCTGGAGTGGTGGAAGCAGTCAGCGTGACTGTCACACGCCGCAATCAGTTCGGATCAGCACGTCGGTATCGGCCGATGATCCTAACCACAAGTCTCGCCGTTATATCTTTTCAAAGTTCGACTGTAGGTAAGTAGTCCAAGATTGTTAGGATTGCTGAGAAAACTAACCTCTTCTCTGGGGACATTGCGGCATTATCAATGTTTCCGGGCAGTCATAATTCGGATAGTTGATTCTGCGCTAGAATGCGTCACAGTAGAAGCAAGGAGCGGCGGGAATAACCACCCTGGTCACCGTTTTGCGCAGAATGCGTAGGAGTTAACAGATCCAATTCATCACAAATCGTGGTATCCCCATGGTATCCCCAATTGCCCAGTCCCCAAAATAATATTCATGCCCGAAATATGGACATACTTGATTTTAGCTATGCGCACGACTACTAGGAGATCATCGCCGCGGCAAGTAGCTTGGGGAATTTGGCCGTCCAAACCCAGCTAAAGCCCAATGACAGCCACATCTTACTAGAGCTGGTGCGATTCTTACTAAGGGATCCCACCCAACCGCCGCATCGAATTGGTGAGTAGGCAGAGTCTACGGAAGCAGGTCGCCTACTAACCGAAGATGCGGGACTGGAAAAGCCCGAGTTTGGCCATATTAATATCAGTGAAAGCCGACGATGCGTTCGAGTAGATGAATGAGTTCAGGAATCCCACTACGGGCTTGCCGGCAGCGATGAGGCGGTCGTTGATGAAGGCAATGATGCTAGTGAATGTCGGCGAGGACGCGCTGGTGCCGGAAACGGGATTTTTTGGTTGGCGAACACGATCGCGAAGTTCTGTCCTTGAAGTGAGACATCAGGATATCCCCGTCCGGCCCTGTTGAACGTCCCTGCAAGTCCGAAGGGACAGTTTCGAGGAGACTGGTGACTGCTGCTGTCTGGTAGGATGGGGAGGCAAAGAAGTTGGAGAACCCGCCACCGGTGAAGTTGGCCGCCGCTTCAGGCCCGAAGCCGATTGTAGATCCTACGGAGGTGACGAAAGGGCAAGAAGCTGGAAAGACAGGATCAAATGTATTGTTTTGGCAGACGGATAAGTCGTCGTCGTGATTTCTGCGAAGCCGCCCTGTATTTAGAGCCCAAGTCAGAGAGATATTTCCAAACATAAACCCAGCGGACGTCTCCGGATAAAAAGAGCGCAGAAACACCCCGTAAGATCAGGGCCATGTAGCCGTTG